>LPNX010607367.1:52916-91607 GCA_001517045.1 Pseudotsuga menziesii | reverse complement strand
ATAGGAATCCCCCCTTCAAGGTTTGGAATTTCATATTCATTTTCAGAATATTTCTTTGGATGAGGATATTTTTCCAAATGATCAAGTTGTCTCTCAATGGCCTGGTCATTTTTATTAGTCTCAAGAAAAATGACATCTATGGAAATAACAAACTTCTTGTTTACCTCATCATACAGACAATATGCCTTGGAGTATTCTTTGTACCCTAGGAAAATGCATTTTCTGCTTCGAGCACCAAGCTTGTTTCTTTGCTCCTTTGGAATCAAGGCATAACAGGTGGAACCAAAAACTCTGAGATGCCTGACTGAAGGGAGATGGCCAAACCACATTTCATGTGGAATCTTGTTATCAAGAGCATTTGAGGGACTTCTGTTTCTCAAATAGGCTACACATTTCACTGCATCACCCCAAAACATTAGTTTTACATTCTTGAAAAACATCATTAAGCGTACCATATTCATTATGCTTCTGTTCATTCTTTTTGCTACACCGTTTTGTTGAGGATTGTAGGGAACTGTAGTCTGATGTGCAATTCCATGTTGGCGAAGATAATCTTGAAAAGCATTTGAAGTGTATTCTTTCCCATTATTAGTACGAAGTGTACCAATTTTAGATTGTGCTTGTTTTTCTATCAATGCATGAAAGTCTTTGAATGTTTGAAATGCTTCTGATTTTGTCTTTAAACAGTAAATCCAGCACATTCTTGAGTAGTCATCAACAAAGGTCATAAAATACTTATTCCCATTGGCAGAAGGAGTTGGCATTGGGCCACATAAATCAGAATGCACTAATTCTAATTTCCTACTTGCTCTGAAATTAGATTCATGGAATGGCAGCTTACTATGTTTCCCTAATATACATGCATCACATTTGCTCTTTTCTTTGGGAATGGTGGGAAAACCAAATACACCATTCTTTCTCAACAAACGAAGACTGTTATAATTCAGATGACCAAATCTTGCATGCCACAATAAACTTGATGACAAATTACCTTCTCCATGCTGAGAGAGGTAGGCATAGTTCTGAACCCTTGCAGATGAACCCTTTAGCTTCGGCAGCTTCCCATCTTCATATCCAGTCATGATGACTTGGTTGTCAGAGGACTTTCTTATTTCTACGATTCCATCAAACATGTGGATGGAATGGCCTCACTGTCGAATCTCCACCAAGGACAGCAGGCTTCTCTGCAACTCTGGAAGATAAAGAACATTCTTCAACAAGAAATGAGGGAATCCAGGCATCTTCAGCCGAATGGTGCCCATTCCCTTTGGTTTAAGACTTGACTTATCTACAAAGTAAACTATGCCATTTATTGTTTCATTAAGTTCTTCAAAACAGTCTTTTCTAAAAGTCATGTGTGATGTTGCACCAGTATCAAGTAGCCAACAATATTTGTAAGATGAAAGTGAAGTCATTTCCTTAATTCCAAGATTACAATGTGCAACAATACAATGAGCAGAATTAGAATATTTACTAGCATCTTGGTTTTTATTGTCATCTTTCTTCTGGTTATGTCTGTCTTTGATGGAGTCCCATGAAGCCCAACACTGATCTGATGTGTGTCCAGTATTTCCACAACGCTTGCACTGCAAATCTGATCTTTTGCTGGAGTTGTTTCTGCCTCCTCTACCTCTGAAGTTTCTTCTTCCTCTGCCCCTCTCTTTGCCAGAGAGAGTGGCACCAAATGCAGATGCTATAGATTGCATCTTCTATGATGAATCTGCAACTAAAACAATAGAAGAAAAAGAAGAAAAAGTAAAGGTGCAGGTCTAAGTCTCTTCCACCTTCCTCGAGCTTTACAACAATGCCAATGATAATCAGTCTTCAAAGCGGTCACAGTAAACAACAACAATATTCTCATTAAGGCTTTCACAGGTTGCAGTTATCTTCAAGGGGGATTGGATACCTGTGTAGAGTTTTACTTCTCGACGCGTTTCGGACTGCATAGTTGAGTCCATCTATGCAGTCCGAAACGCGTCGAGAACTAAAACTCTACACAGGTATCCAATCCCCCTTGAAGATAACAATATTCTCCTTCAATAAACTATGTGCACTATTCTACACAATGCAGGTCTGAGTCTCTGCAATAGTTTGTGGTGCTTACAAACAAAAAGTGATAAACTCTGTCATTATTGACAATTTGACACCAAGATACAATCGTAGCCTCCTAATCTCTTGTTCAGTCATATTGTATACTATAGACAGCACTTACAAAATCAAGGTTGAATCCACTGCAAAACTATATTATATTTATCCTCATTAGAAATGGCTCAATATATATAGAAGCACACTTACCAACGAACACCAACATAGCTCCTTGAGAGAGGTCGTAGGCACAAAATAGTCTTCAGATAAAATGCAGTCCACGCTCAATTAGAAGAGCCCACGCTCTCGCAGTGAGATGGGAGGTCACGGTTTATCAGCATGAACAGTTCACACAGAAAATTAGGGTTTCCACACTTGACAACGCTCAGTTCGTAGCTTCCATATTGAGAGAACGCCCACAATCAACATGCAAAGCAAGAGTATATACAACTATTCACGTTCTTCCTCATCGTTGTACCTTCCACATTAGAGAGAGTGACATGAAGCGTGGAAGAGGAGACAACATGCTTGGGCTAGGTTTCTTTAATGTGCCTCGGTAACACAATTGACTATGCCACAGGTGTTACTTTGTGGATGAGCTCACTTTTGGTGATGACAGATTCTCAAATTCAAGAGAGATGAATCCCTTTGCTCCTAGTTATGAACTTGATTTCGAGCTTGCTTCAATCCTGAATTCTCAACTAAAATTTCAACGGCATAAAGAGTGCTTAAATCGAAAGTGTTGCCAAAAATTTCAACAATTCAAAGCCTGCATCAAGGAGAGAATTGCTTTGTTATGGACTCAAAGGTAACGAACACAATTTCTCCTTAAGGGATTCTTTTCCTAATTGTTTGACAACATAGGTATCCACGGCCTCACACAGCTTCACCAAGTCCCTTCACGTTGCAACTTTGATGACTGATTGTAAGTGTTTCAAGTGGGAAAAAACTATCACCTGGCATATCCTCGGATAATTTGCCCACTATTCAACCACGACACCTACGAAACACAGCTTCAAGATTCAAGATTCAATGGCATCAATTCTATGGGAACAAATTTCCTAAGGCAATTGATTGACGACTTGAGAAGAGAGATACCATGGAGATGGGAAACCCATGCAATATGGAGAGAACGAAACATCCTCAGCAAACTGATTAGAGAGAAGTGCTAGGTAAAAATGTCTTCACAATGGCAAGAATATGGCCTCAAGCATAGAAGAAAATTGCTCAGCACACAAAGAGCAGATTTGACCAGAATGCAGGTTTGGCATTTTGACAGGACCGATCAAGTTAGGGTTTACTCCAAAATATTCACGCACAACATTCTCTTTCTCATCAACTGTCAAACAGAGAAGGATGGGAGGACTGGGAAAATGGGGAATGGCTAAACACACAACCAAATACACAACAAAATACACCACAAAGACAAATGGAAGTCACAACTCCAAGAAAGAGGATAAAACGCACAGCTCTGAAAAATTAGTGTTTCAGTACAACTCCTTCACAAAAAAATGCAATGGTGCAACATAATGCACAGAATTATTGGCACCTAGGCTGAAGGAGAAACGCATAGAGAGGGAGACTAACGGGACAAGCATGCAGGCAGAGGCAGAATGATTTTGAGTGCGTGTAGCCGAATTGGAGGAGAAACGTTCAATTCCGATCAGAGGGCAGACACATTAATGGGCTAGCAATCTGGCAATGCACTGGCAAGCATACAGGCTGCCAGGACTGAAACTTAACAGCAGGAGTTATGGCAGGTGGTGCTCTGATACCACTGTTGGGTAAAATAACTCCCGATTCATCTTATTCCATTACTAATGCATATATTTATACAATTCATACGTCAGTTGTGATTCAACTTCCGACCAACCTATTCATATTCCTACATGACTATTCACATTCAGAATATATTTACAATATTTACATATTGTATAATCCCAGCGGATTATATTCCAACAGATTCAATGGTTTTCATGCAATATTAATGAGTATAAAGGGAGATATCAAAACCTTAAAGGTAGCATCCCATTGAAAATCAAATTGACCTAATAACTAAAACTACCATGTCTTGTATCCTTTCTTTGACATTAAAAATTGTAAATTGTGATATAGTCTTAATCTTAAACACTACCCTTACTTTTAGAGGATTTTGGAAATCCTTATTGCTATGCTTTCCTTCCAAGATCCTTGATCCTATTGTTTTATTAAAAAAAAAATTACAAGTGATGAGATTGTTTATTATGAAGTGACACTTAATAAACTCTATTTTATCATATTAAAGTTTTATGATAGGACTTCATATACAAATTAAAGATGTCATGACAAAGAGATTCCTGTGTATAAATAAATCTTTGAATGTGGGAATAATAAAATGAAAAATAAATTGGTAATAGGAATTGAATCAAAGAAGCTTGTAGAGTGTACTTCAAATTAATTTGTGTTAGATGCGTACTTAAAAGAAGAATATGGGCTCCTCCTCATTATTCTAGAATTAGAGAAGGGGATGGGTTAGAGACAGCAAGGTATGATTTCCCTAATAGGAAGTAGATTAATTACAAGCCATCATTGTTAACCAAGGTTAATTTGGAAACAAAAATAGAACCATAGAACATGTGAACCATAAGATTAAACCAAACCCAAAACAAAGGAAATAATCCCCAACAATATGCAAGGAACACAATGTTTCATTGCTTGGGCCTATCAATATTTGACAAGACTAACTTGAAAATTTTGTGAAGGAACAATAGAAATAGAACCATGTCCTTGACTAGTGAATTCCAAACCATCTAGAACCAATACAAACTACATAAATCAAGTTGAAAAGGATATTTAATAAAATTCAAATGCTATAAAAAATATCAAGGTGAAATATTTTGAATAGGAGTCACCAATCATGAATTCCATGAAATGGATGGTTAAATAAAAATTTGTTTCAACTATATAAAATATATTGCAATACCTAATAAAGATCGTATTTGGATTCCCTTTATTGGTAGAAATATGGAAGAGGTAGAAGGATGATATATATAATCATATTTAAATGCACTCCTGGGCTACATTCAATTGAGAACAACAAAAAGAAAATAGATAGAATTAACAAAATATGGAACATATACATATAATAAAATGTAATTAAACTTTGCTATGCACTTGTTACAATTTAAATGGTCATAGAAAAATTGTTCTAAAAGTTGGTGATGGAGACTGTAAGAATATTTGTGGGTGATTGGTTAGTAAATGGGTCCATCAAGGAAAATGTTGAATCCTTTAGAGAATTTAAGGAGGCATGTAATAAATCTATCCTTGAACCTACAAAAGCATATCTTCCTCATCTACAATGGGAGTGCAAGAGGATTCCATTCCCCTACATCCAACTTTTCCACAGGGATTGCTCAAGCGATAAAAGGTCGACTTATTTTGGTACATTTAAACATCTACATATAAAAGGGAGGTGCAGATATATCATTATGATACAAATTAGTTGAAAAAGTAGGTAGAATGTCAAGCAATTCCAAAGAATTTGGCTTGAAACAGGAATTGAGTAAAAATATGACAAGTAGAGGATACATTATGTTTTGATTCTTTTTACAATAATTACTATTAACAATAAATATTTTTTACTTTTAGCAGTAAAGATGATGAGAAATTACTAGTCTTTAACTTAAGATGATTAAATAAGTTTTGAGTCTTTAAACAATAGTAAGCAGGGAAATAACCCATCTCTCCCAAATATGGGCACATTTTAAGTAGTTTTGAGAATTCTATGATAAGTTTGAATATTAGAACGACATCAAGCCTTCGTCCCTAGGCATACTCCCCTTTTCAAGCATAAGTAGAGTAAATTGTTTTGGGTAGATTTGAGGCTTCTTATAGGGGCACGCAACCATGATCTAGTTGTAGGAAAATGGTATAAAGGTTTTTTTTTAAACAGGAATGAGTATATTAAGTGACAGTGGTTTAACCACTGGTAAGAACCACAAAATTCAATGCCTACAGAGTATCAGCATAGAGTCTTAATACAACTAAGAGCCCTTGTGTAAGTGGCAAAATTTAGCCTTTGTGAGAGCGACAACCAAACATTTCTAAGATAATCCATAATTCAGTACTACTGACAGAGTTTTAAATAAACATAAATTGTAACATAGATGTGAACAGAAAATACAGGATTTAAAATTCAGGGTTGCGAACAGAAAATACAGGCGTCCACGATCAAATCCTTCAAAGCGTGTAGAGGGTCCAGAGCTTCCTTGCATTTCCAATCTTGCCACATTCAACTCTAGCCTTTCCACCTTGACTTCCAGCTTCGCCAAGAACCTGATAAAAACCTGCTCAGTCTTTGAAATCCCAATTTCGAATTCTTTTCTGAGATGAATTAAGTCTTGGTCCACATTTTCCAGCTTACGTTCCCCTTCAAAATCCATATAATGAAACAGACGGTCCAACTTTTTCACCTTCTTTTTGAGGGTATGCATCTCCTCACCCAAATTCCTATCCAGAGAGGACGCAGAGGATTCAGGAGAGGAATCCTTTAGAACACCACCTAGAAAAAGATGTCCAAATCCAAAGGGAGCATAAACTTCACAAATTTTCCATCGGTGTGAAATTAACAGCCATCCACCACCTTTAATTGTTCTAGGATCGATCCGCAACATCATGCGAACATATGCGGTTGTACTAGATGATTGCATTGTTTTAATGCCGACGATGGATGAAATTAGAGCAACGTGAGGTGAATAAAGGGAGGTACAAACCAGCCTGCCTCCCTTTAAAATGTATTAAACATAAGTGTGGTAGCCTCTTGCCACCACGAGTCCTAGAGTGTGGCAGCGTTATTCCATCATGTGTCAACCTTGTCTCTGCGGCGTGCCAAATAGTGAAGTGACTTTCGACTGCTCCCACAATCAGCCACGTGAATTAATTTATGATGATCAGCATGGTCAGGGTCATATGGATGCCCAACACTTAATGGATGGGGCTCCAGGATTTGCGACCATTGAGGTCAAGAGTCCCTCGGGCCAATGAGGAAGCCGCATTGGCTGCTAAGTTAGCACGGGCATTATTTTTCCTTAGCACATGGAAGGCATCAGAATTTTGAAAAAAGGAGCTAAGACTTTGGATTTTTTTAATCAGCTATCGGATCTTTATGTCTTCGGGGAGATTTCCCAAGTTTAGGGCTTGAATGACTAGTCGAGAATCCCTGATCACTACAATGTCCTTTAAACCCTGAGTTTTGGCAAGCTTTAGGCCCTGCCACAGAGCTAGTGCTTCCGCCATATTGTTTGAATCGATTCCCCATCCCCAAGAGAAGGATAATACCTGGTTTCCATCTGGGCAAAGAATTACCCCGCCCCCCCTGCTTCCCCAAGGAAAATGGTATAAAGTTATTTCCTCATATTCCACATTAGAGGAAATTTGGGGTCTAAAATGGGCCTTATAAGAAAACGCGCTAACAATAAATTTTGTGATTTGGAATTCAAGAACCAATAGAATTTCAATAAAATGAGTCAACCATAATGGTTGAATTGACATATTTGTCATAAAATAAAACTACTTTTTTGGTTCGTATTTTCAACATATCTCCTGTGTTTTTACTCAAATTTCAAGTGGGAGAGCTAGTTGGATGCGGAATTAAATTCCACATCCAACGAGTACCCACACTGCATACTTTTGACGGACCCCTCTACCCCAAAAATAAGAAATACTTGAAAAAACGTGATGATGACATCATCATCACGTTTTTTCAGGTATTTCTTATTTTTGGGGTAGAGGGGTCCGTCAAAATTATGCAGTGTGGGTACTCGTTGGATGCGGAATTAAATTCTGCATCCAACGAGCTCTTTCTCTCATAATTTGAGTAAAAACAAAGGGAGATATGTCGAAACTACGAACAAAAAAGTAGTTTTTTTCATTCTTCCTCCAAAATTAATAACTATTATTTTATTATTTTAACTATTATTTTATTATTTTCCTTAGGAGGCCCATTTTAGGCCTCAAATTTCCTCTAATGTGTATTTGTAGCCATCTTGAATGGTCAAACCTAGAAGAAGAACATAAAATATGATTCATGTAGCAATCAATAAAAAAATTTGGTAAGTTATGGGTTATAATGTGGGTTAAAAGACACTAAACGTCAAGCCTATGAATACCATAGTAGCAAATAAGCCTATCCATGATCCATAATAACAAAAAAATGGATTTATGTCGACTTATGTTGATGAGTGATTTTAGGCCTATTTTTACCTCAAAAAACTTTTGAAGTAATCTCAGTTTCCTTTTAGGAACAAATTTATGGTAAAGCAACAATATAGGGCTTGTTTTATCGATGACAAGTAGATCTAGGAAAGAAAAGGTGTAAGAAAAAAAGAAGGAAAGTTTTGACAAAGGAGGGTGCAGTTTCCTTTTGGAGACTCAGTCTCAAAAGCAGGGAAAAGCATAAAAGTTGTAAGGGATAAAAGTAGAAACTCTTTGAATAAGGAGGGAGAATTCCTAATTCATATGGATGACTTGGATAGGGAAAAATCTTCACATGGCCCCTACATTCCAATTTTCTCAAGGAGGGCCCATGACTTGGCTAGGGTTAGGGATTTAGGTGTTGACTTTCTCTCATAGGTCACCCATTGCCTCTGCTTGCTAAACAATTCACCGGAAGTTCTATTAAATAAAAGTTCAATCTCATTCACATATTTTGGTTGATATTTTTATTTATCTATTCTTGTGTCAGTATGCCTTTCTGAGTGATGTGCCTCAGACACTTGGGAGATGAGCCCCGAACCTTCCCTTCATCACTCCTTTACTCCTATTCTCTTCTATTTGCAGGTATGGAGCACTTTAGTTTCAGCCATTGAAGTCCTCTAAGTCATATGTTTCAGCCTCCATCATGTTTAGGTCGATTTCTAGTGAATCCCATGCTTCACCTACGCTCTCAACCCTTCTCTAGTCATGTTCTAGGCCTCCTGCCCACCATTTTGGAGTATCCCTATGTAAGGTTCAGTATATAAAATTATTTATTATGTATAACAGCATATAAATCTGTAATTTATATTGATCAGGTCGAAATAACTCTGTCCCTGAAATTTTACCTTCTCAGTTTCACATAAAAAGCTTGTTTTGTCATTGTAATGGGGGAAATTGATCAATCTAAGTGCAATAAGGGATAAGAAAGGTTGTGGGAATGATTTGAAGGGTTTTATATGTTCATTTAAGTGGTATTAATATTTTTTACACTCCATATACAGTACATAAGTCAATATTCTACAAATTATTTGCTTTATTTTGCACCCTAGCTAGAATGTTAGTTTTAAATGACTAGTTTTACCATTTATGCTGTAAAATGAGTTTTGTCCACTAAATTCCAGTTATGTAAGTTCCCATGGATCACTTATATACCCAAATTCCCATAAATAAATCCATATCAGCTTTTATTTTGGTTTTTACTGTCATTTTGGATCCTCCATTGCGCAGGATCTCACTAGGCCAAAATTGCCTGAATTTGCCAATTCTTCTCTAAACCATCCAAACAACTCCAAATATGTAAAAAAATATCCCAAATAATATTATATGTTTAATTAAGTCCTTATAACACCTCTTCACTTTTACCCAAGCCCCTGGTCGGAAGAACGGAAGGAATTTCCCTAGTTTCACGGTTGGTTGACCCAGAAGCGTGGGAGTAGGATTCTGCATTGCGGACTCTGAAACCTGAATGGTACCCAATATAAATGTGTTGGTGGAAAGTAATTCACTGTTTATAACTCACTCTTTTTTTTCATCCCACTGCCTACTCCCTTGTCTGCAAATTTTCCAAGTAAGAATCCTTTATTTGCCTAATCTGAAGGTGCTCTGAGTGGTTTAATTCAAATATCAGAAATTTAATTTAATTTGTACAATTAGTTAGTGTTAAGGTATACATATAAGAATTGGTAAACTACATTGGTATCATATCTCTTTCCTTGGATCATCATGTGGAAATAAATCTCTCAATGAAGAAGTTTGTAGCCATGTCATATTATGAGGATGACTATGATGAGCAGTATGAAGAATACTGCAGAAAATATGAAGAAGAAAAAATACTCTATGTTGATGGAGGCATACCAACACATGAATATGATAAATACTATTGGACATTATATGGGGAAGAGATCAGATCTGATTCTCCAATGGTTAAGAAAAAATTTACAGAGGTTATTGAAGCATGTGAGAACATGTCTCACTGCTACGAGGACTATCTAGCTTTGGGTAGGAATATTTGTGCAAACCTTTATTTTGGAGATTATATTTATTTCAAGTATGTATTTTGGCCCAAGAATGATTATGAGCATTCTTTTAAGAGCATAAATATATCCAGAGAGGAACCAAGTTGTTCCACCTCTCTGAGAAAAGAAGACGAAGAAGGAACCAAAGGTGAAGATTCCTCCAAACCATCTGCATGTTTAAGATTTAAAAGTTTGTTTGGTTTTTCTTCAAACATAGATTCTAAATATTGTGACATGAGTATCAATAAATATTAAAAAATCTCAATTTTCTTGGAGGAGAATAGAAATGAGGTAGAGGAAGATATCCATGAAGTGGAGTGCATGTCACTATAAGGTGATTGCATGGAAAAAGAAAAAGGAAGGTGAATGCACTTCCAAAATATTTATGGGTGATCTGCAGATCATTGATAGCGATGTTGGCTCATGTATGGGTCGATAGACACATTTTGGATCAGATCCAAAAGGAGATTTCAAATCATAATTACAGTCACCTTTGTAGCCACCTAAAGAAGAAGAAAACAGGGCCACACCGCTTGGGTGTGAACTAGAAATTTTGGTGCAAGAGCATGTGACCAAAGTATCCGTACAGGGAGAGGGTAACATGAATGACATGGATGATAAGGGATCTGATTTTTTCAGCACCCATTATTAATTGAATCCATATTATCCATGGGAGATTTAAAATATTGCACTTGCCTATGAGAACTACAGAATGAAGGACAATGGTAAGGGAAAAGAATTCTCTCCTAGTTTCTTTGTTGGTGAACAACAAATTAGTGCAAAGCAGCGTGATGTTTTTCATGATGATAATGTATATTTTGTATCATATCCAAAAGAGGAACAAATATCAGATCTAAAGTCATCATATGAACTTCCCAATGAGGTGGAAGACAAGCCCCCACCAGCTGGGTGTGAACTAGGAAAAGTGAAGGAGAAAAATACGTTGCAGAGAGATGAACACAGTTCAAAATTTTGGACTCCCTTGCAGCATGATAAATATGAAATGACAAGGCATTAAATTATTTGTGATCACATCACTCCAACCTTCAGAGATACCCTGCACTTCACATCATGGAAGTGAGTGTGCATAAATTTCAAAGGCTGACCTGTTTGTGGAGGATGAGTTCTGTGTGGTGGATCCATGCTACAAGAAAAATGGTCATATATGTCAGATATTAGAATAAGAAACCTTGGTGGAGGATATTTTTTATGAACCACATAATTTTAGTGGATCATTAAAGGAGGACAGAAAGAAGCTTATGGAATCCATGAAAAAACTTTGTTGGCATCAATACCTTGGTGGCAAGATGTTGTTGGAAAGTTTCTGGTGGAGAGATGGAGGGAGAAGCCTTTATGGAGGAGCGCATAGCACTGAAAAAAGGAATGGCAAGATGAAGGATAAATATATGAACTTACTGTATGATAGAGATCATATCCTCATGATGGTTGAGATGTACCATAGTGCACTCAATAAGGAAGAAGAAGAATCAAAGAGGCTCGCTAATAAGTTGTAGATCACTAGTGACTTATTGAAGAGCACATAAAGATTCCTTCAAGAGTCAAAGATGCAAATATGTCAACTTCAAAAGGATTTGAAGGTGCCACCCCTTTCATGTTGCATGGAAGGAAATGTTTTGGGTATAATGGATGGACCTCATGTGGAGGATAGCCATGAGGAAGGAGCAGATTTGCAGGTGCTTGTGAAAAGCTATGAGGAAAAAAATATTTTCCAAGCACTCATTGAGGTTGAGAGGAAGGATGAATTGTTATTCTCTACCATAAATATGGCTGATCACATTCCTTATGGATCAGGAAATAAAATTTGTTATTCATCCATTGATTGGGTGGATAGAGACACCTTTGGAGTGAAGAATGTGGGAGGTGAAGAATTTAACTTCTGTAATAAATTTTTTGTTGCGACTAACATTGTCTTGACATGTGGGCAGCCACAAAGACTATAAGTTTTGGTTCCTATCATATTGTCTCAAAGATTATATTTATCTCATTTTATGTATTGTAGATTTGTGTCAAATTGAAATGTTTTGTTCTTTCATATGTTTATTTTTTATATGTAAATTTATATGTGTTGGTTATTGTTCACACGTTGTTTATAGATAGAAAAGATATAACTTCTATTACTATGGAAGGGTCATTAGTAGAGCTAATATGACACCCGATGATGATGAAGTTATGCCAAGAAAAAATAGAGTCTGTCATGAAAGGGGAACATAGAATATTGAAGGAGTTAGACCTCAAAAATTTCCCTTACTTGCGGGTCGTGGTAAAGGAGACATTAAGGTTGTACTCCTATATTCCCATCCTTGTTTATACGATGGTATCCAAGGCATGCGATATAGAGGGTTGCCACATACCCAAAATTGTTTAAATCATGGTGAATACATGGGATGGGGTATGCACCGTGACCTAGATGTGTGGGAGAGTCTACTATAATTCATCCCTAATAGGCTTATAGATAGTGATGTTGATATTAGTGGAAACCATTTCCAAGTAATTCCATTTGGAACAGGAAGACAGATTTGTGCAAGATGAGAATGGGTATCTGCATGATTCAACTCATGTTGGCCACCTTAATTTACTCCTTTGACTTATTTCTCCTTGACGAAAAACCCCTAAGACAATGGATATGGAAGAAGCCGCCGGTATCCCATTGCATAAGTCAATACCACTACTCATGTCTCCCTCTGCTTGTCTCCCTTTAGATATGTACAATTAATGTAATTAAGAAAGTGTGTTTAGAGTTTTAGTGGGGAACCTCTTTAAGGATAAATTTAGTGTAAGTTATTGTGGTAGAATAGAGTAAACTTTATAAAATGCTAAATTTATTTATATTTAAATTTTGTCAATAAACAATTTTATTATTTATTTTTATTAGAGTGGATTTTTATTTATTTAAATTTATATAAAATATTGAAGTTTTAATGTTTGCTAACATATTTTGTTGTAAATTTTTTTATTTAAATCTTTGTAAAATATGGAAAAATTTTGTTTTTAAATTGATTTTTTAATAGTAATTTTAACTTTGTTTTCAAAGTAATTTTTTTAATAGTACTTTTAAATTTAAATACATTTACATTTTTTTATTATAATTAAATTAAAATTTTAAAAATACTCAAAACTTTGTTTATAATATTTTGTTCAATTTTTTATATGTCAATAACCAATATTTTTCTTGAATAATGGGATGCTTTTGTCAAAATTAAATGTTACTAACCAATATTTTTCATCAACAATGGGATTTCTTTGTCAAAATAAATGTTATATGGGTGAATTCACTAAAATGGGTAACACTTTTTATCCAAAAATGATGGTGAAAATTCGATTTTTTACTTATTTATTAAATCAAATCTCTCAAAATGCATATATTCTTTGTGAATTCCAACATGTAACTAAAAACAAATTGTATGAAATTATGTTGTCTTTGCATTTAATCATATGTTTGTCCTTGTAAATTTTAGGAAAAAAAAATGCATTCGGGCGCAAATATATTTTTTAATTTATTTTGGAAAATTATATTTTTTATTAATTTTTGAAACTCACTATTTCAAATTTTAATTGCATTTTGCACACATGTGAGTGCATATAAAAAAGATTTTATGGTTACAAAAATCGGAAAAACAAAAAATACATTTTTGAAGAAAACGTGATAATGTGGGGTATCTATATTTTTTTGAATTTTTTTGTTTTGTACTTTTTATGTTGTTGATTTTTCTTTGTGTTGGTTCGAAGTTGTTGAGATGGTTTTTAAGTGTAAGTTTGAAACAAAATAAAAAATAATTATCATATGAACTCTGAAACTTGTAAATTATATTCCAATGGATAGATGATTCATTGACGAATCCATTGGTATGAAGTCTGCCACCTAAGGTGCATCTGAGGGAAGGATTTAGGCTTGCCAAAGATGTTAGTAAAATTAAATTTTCAGAAACTAGGGCTAAAAGTTTATTTTTTAAGCCCTCGATTGATCTATGCGCTCGATCGATCTATTGCGCGCATTTTTAAATACCTCAATCGAGGGTTTATGTGTGGTTAAGAAGAAGCTCGATCGAGACACGATCTTGATGGAGATTTTGAAAATTTGATTAAAAAAATGGGTGCCCATATTGGCATGGCATATAGTATAAGCGCCCCCAAATATGGGAATCTAAAAAAAAATTAATCAAAGTTTTTGCTCGTATCAAATAGTCATTCTTAGTATGGGATCCTCCTTGAATTCAATTAAAATCAAACATAGAATTATAAGATAATATAATTTAATAAAACATAATTTCAACAAGAAGAATGATACTTATGGGTAATAGTAAATATCTTGAAGAAGAATCATGTAAAAACATTACTACCGCAACTTCCTCTAGATTTTATACGCGTAGATATTATTTGCAAAGTAGTTGGAGTTACATATGTGATCAATCACATCTTTAACTCCAATTACTCCATGACCCATATCCACAAATGGGTATAAAGGACCCTTCTCTATATTTTCTATGATTTCAGTCACATCTATAGATACCATTCACTCATCTCAGTATATCTATAGCCCCTCTCTACTAGTCTTTCACTCAGTTTCTATGCAACAGATGCGGTGAAATAAGCTCTGGTATGTTTTTTTTTATATGTATCATAGTTACAGATGCTTGATCAGGCTATCAAGGCTCGACTGAGAGTTAATAAAACACTCGATCGACGTACATAGCTCAATCAAAAGTTTTATTAACCCTCAATCAAGAATTTTAAAATAGTTCGATCAAGCGCTTATTTAAGCCATCAACTAGGTTTTCGAAAGCTCGATCGAGGGTTTGCAATGTTGGGATTATTATTAATCCTCCATTTGACCATATAGTCTATTTGTCTATTTTCCTAGATTATGAGGTCTTCATCACTCCACTAATGCATGGGGGACACACCTAGGGGACACCTGCCACTTACTGCACATGTCTAAATGAGTTTAGGTGCCCCACAAACCAATCCCTATAATTTAGAAACCCACTTTGAGTGCCACTAGAAGTATTCAGCAGTTGACCCTAGTTGGTATTTAGTTAAATCCAGTTATGCTCTGATTCCAATCAGTTAGATCACTCTTAGACATCCAACGCCAGTTTCCATGATTCAGGGGAAGTAGGGCACATTTTCTCACATGCCCTCATTAATTAACTAGCTATGAACTATATTAGTGACCCAAAGTTGCATTAGTGAATTCTAGTGTTGATTTTCCCATACTAAGTTTTCTCTAGAGTCAGTCTAGGTTGGAGGATTCAAATCTTATCTTAGGTATTTGAATTCTCCTCTATGTATCACCATTGTATTACTTAATTATATATTGATTAATGAATTATGATTAATTATTCCAATTATTGGTCTCATGAGTGTTTTTTTATCTTCCATGAATTATTAATCTGATTTAATCAATTGCTTCTTTCTCTTCTACAATTCTCCATTTAAATCCCGCGGGCTTGATGATCATATTCTTCATTGATTTTTACATGGTATTAAAGCGGGTATCCATGCCTACTTCAAACCATTACATTTATGTTAGGCACTGGATATATGAAAAGGTTAAGCCTCTTTGCAACACTTATGCCAATGAAATTATGATTACTTCTTATGTCGAATAGGACAACAACATTGTTATTTTTTATATTCCCTTGAAGTTTTAATGTCTGTGGTTGGTGTAATCCTGTTATGGCCGCAATTGATATCTTCGGTGTTTCTTCATATTTTGAATCTGGCGGAGGATTTTGGAGGTCACATGTTTCTTCTATGTCAGATTCATCTATATCTAACTTTCCTTCCTCTTCTGCTTCACATTGATATAGGTTCTTGTTGGTCTCATTTTTCAAACATCTATGTCTTGGGTCCCACTTCTCTCTGTAATATTTACACTTTCCTTCTTTCATTCGATGAGATTATAAAGTGGGTTTGTTGTCACTTCTTAGATGTGGTGGTCCTTATAAAGTGTCGGTTTTGGTATTTTTGATGAGCTTTCAAACTTTATCATGGTTTCTATTCCAAGTCTCTTTTATCTTTTTCTCAATCATTTTTGCCTTGCGTCTCACCTTGTCTAGGCTGAGACATTTAGTAATTCTATTTATTCCTTGATATAGGGTTTTAGTCTGTACACATAAGTTTGTAGATTTTGAATGTCTATGAGTTTTGGAACACGGATCTCTAGGGATTCCCACTCATCGGTGTATTCATCGACGTCACCTTTTTGTTGCAATTTGGTGATTCTAGCATAAGGTTTAATCTTGCCCAAAATGTATCCTATTTAAGAAAAATTGAGAATATTCCTGGAATATTTCGTATTTTGGGCATAAATTTTCGCTACAACTTTGTTGTTGTTTTTTATTTAATTCCTCACCATTTGTATGCGGTGGGCGTTTTAGTAAAAAATCATATTTTAAAAGATGTTTTTTTACTAAAACTCCTGCACGAGACAAACGGTAAGGAATTAGAAAAAAACGCAAAACAAAAAAATTGTAGATAATTTCAAGACCTTTTCAATGGTCAAAATACCTCCCAATTATGAGTTACGAGTGAAACGTTATGATCAAAATATGAAATATTCCAGGAATATTTTCACTTTTTGTTTAATAGGATACATTATAGAAGAGGGTAGAATGTTATGAATGAATAAGTCCTTTTCCTTTAATTCTTCAAACCTTTTAAAGAAGTCTTGTTTGATGTGTTCCTTTTGAGCACAATTTCCCATGTTGTAACTTTCCACCACATATATGAGTTGTATGCTCGACCTTCTAGTTGCATCGAGGCATAGTTTATCATTTCTTCGTTGGATATGATATTGTGTATGGAGAAACATTATTCTACCTTGTTGATCCACACCATGCTCTTTTTTTCCCCATCAAATTAAGAAATTGTAACTTGGGCTTCTTTCCATTTCTGCCGATTGGTGGCCTTCGAGGAAAGAACGATTGTTCAACATTTGAGGAATGATCGTAATCGGTCTCTAGGATTTCCCTTTTAGGTGGAATTGTCTCGTTCTATTTTTTATTTGCTGAACTTGAGGATGCTTTCTATTTCTTTGACACATTGCTAGATTTTGTGTATTTTTCATCTAAAAACCGCATGATTTCGCTTAATCGGGTTTTGAAAACTAATGATATCTCTCTTCTTGCTCCCTCCATCTCCCATGGTACAACTTTGTTGACTTCCTTTTTTACGGTGTCTGATAATTCTTCTTTTCCTTTGTGTAGCTCTGCTTCAATTTGGTTGAACCTTGACTGTAAACCTTCAATATTCTTAGAATCTTAGCCTTGGTTTTTCTCCAAAATCTTCATTCGTTCCTTAATTTCATTCATCTCTGACATATTTCTTGTGAATGGAGGAATTTTTTAGATATAAAGATGAAAAATAAATATATAATGTTATTATAATAAGTAATAGAGAGAGAGAGAGAGAGATCGGTGGGTTAGCTCGAGTGGTTGAGTGTTGTAAGTTTTGAGTATGAGGTCTCGAGGTCAAATCTCCGGGTGGCTATACATCGCTATATAAGGTCCTCACTCGATGTCCCCATCGGGTTAGGTCCGTAATCGGAGCGAATGGGAGAGGCCCCTTCGGGTGAACCCTCTATGCATTGTTCCCTTGAATATATATATATATAAACTTAGGGGAAAAATAAAAAAATTAATAAAATAAATAATAATAATAATAATAATAATAAAAAGTTTATTTATTAATTTTTTTGGTAATGTGTGCAGGTTTATGGGAGGCTGCAAGGGCGCACAACAAGAGAGGGTGAAGAGTGTTGGGGATAACAATAAGGTGGCCAAAGGGAGGATGGCGTGGGAAGGCGGATGATGGGAGAGCATGAAGGGAGGTAGGAGGGAAGGAAAAGAAGATGGAACGAGGAGGAAGGCCAGAGGGTGTGGTGGAGGAGTAGTGGAGCAGGAGTCGAGGGAGGCGATGGAGGGTGGAGGACAAGGTTGGTGGAGTAGGATGGAGTATGGCATGTGAGAGTGTTGGAAAAGAGGAGAGTGTGAGTGCTAAGGTGGGAATGGTGCAGTCTAGGAAAGCGAGCATATGAGGAGGCAGTGTGGGAGGGAGCAAGACAAAGGGAGATGGTGCATGGAGGATTTTGTAGTTGAGGAGAATGGGAACAAACTGTGAGGTGTGGGATGGGAAAAGGATGGGGATCCAAATGAAAGTGTCGCACATATCAGGGAGGAGGTGGGTAGGACATGCAGTAGAACAATACGAGGGGAAGTGAGAGGTGGTAGTAGAGGCGGATGAGGAGAGAAAAGCATGAAGGTAAGTGGAATGGATATGGATGGAACTACGGAAGGCGTCGATGAGTGAAACAAATATGATACCAACTGAAGTGAATGAAATTCAAAATCCCACAAAAAATCGAAATAGGTACAATGAATAGTAATTGAATGATGATTTTTACAATAAGAGAAAAGACCTTTTTATAGGTCTAAACACATCATTTCAATGGAATGGTGTGACACTACGATTTGGTAAGTAATTTACATTTAATATTTAAAATCTTTGTTCTTAAATACTTAGATACATAACAAAGTGATACAAAATGGAGTAGATATGATAAAATGGGCATATCTCGGTCATCTGAACACTATTTTGAGTGAAAAAAAAGTGTTTCCCACTAGAACAAACACTATGAATGGAATGGAATAGGTCTCACATCCCCAAAATTCTCATAATTGTAAAAAAAACCACCATTTCGGATGTAATATCTCAAATTTTTTTACCTTGCTTATATTGGGCATAAGCCCCACTGCACATGATTTACCTTGATGTTATATTTATATTTATATATTGGGCGTATGCCCCACTACACATGATTTATTTTTGTTATATATATGTACTGGAAATAAGCCCCATTGCACATGCTTTAATTTATTGTTATACAATTATATATTAGGCAGAGGCCCTGGTGGACAAGGATTATTGCTGTGTACTGGGCATAGGCCCTGGTGGACAATGACTATTGCTGTGTACTGGGCATAGGCCCTGATATGCTTGATTTATTTATTATGTGATTGGGAACAAGCCATAATATACTAAGATTATATTTTTGTGATGTATTGTGCAAAAGACACGTAGAAGAATGATATACATGATTGATTACTATGATGTGTTTGGCATAAGCCTTGGAGCACATGGGTTATAAGGCTATGTGTTCAGTGTAAGCTCTAGAGCACATAGGTAACCCCAACAAGTAAGTGATAGAAGTGTTGGAGATAATCCATGGATCACTCCAACATGATGTTGAGCATAATCTCTTGAGCATCGGATATTTGGCCATTATATCCCTAGGTGTATTGTACAAATGCATCCTAGTACTAGTGTTGAGCAAAAGGATCTGGAATTGCACTAGGGTAACGCTCATTTGATAGTTTTGAGCATACGATTTGAATAGAACTAGGGTTACCATAATTAAGGGTGTTGAGTTGGAAAGACTCTGAATAGCACCAACCTTCATCATACTTATTCAAGCTGATTAATTGAAATCATAATCTATTTCTCATCAACGATTGCAAGATACTTCCACGAATATGAGGTAATCGAACATGCAAGGGAATCGAGGGCTACCTATCCTAGTTGACCGACCAAACCCCACATGAGGCCTTGTTAAATAATTAACATAAACTAAGGAAGTATTGAATAAACAATTATGCTATTTAATGCGTGAATAATAAAAGATGAATAAATTGAATGGAAAGTGTGTGTGTATATATATATTGAATAAATACAGATAAAAGATCTAAGAGAAGTCTACATAGATTTATGAGAATAATACACACACACACACACACACACACACACACACACACACACACACGAAGTAATTAAAAAAAGAAATAAAAGATAACAAAGGTCACTAAGTAAAAGTATATATATATTATTTTATAAACTAAATAAATAAATTAGAATTATTTTCTAAACTCAAGCAGGAACTAATACAAAATTCCTAGTTATAAAAAATTACCATCTTATAAAATATATTACATAAAAATCAAACTAAGAGTTATTTTCAAGAAATTATTAAAATATTGATGTAACTCAAGATAACCAAAACTACCCCATTTCAAAGAAAATATATAAAAGAAAGAGTTAAGAGAGGGCATAGGATCTAATCATTATTTATGTATGGGATTTGAGAGAATTCCAAGATACCAACAACCTCATCCTTAGGTGTTCTCGTTTTGTCTTGCATGTTGGAGCCAGCTCAGGGGGATCTGATTAAGAACCAGGCACGGTTCCGGGTCAAGGTTGGGAGGAACATGGCAGTTTTGAGGTCATCCAATTACCACTCCACAAGTCAGAAACAAAGTATTTCCCATTAATTTTTTGTTTGAAGTGTGCAGCGTGATAGAGCTATTACAAGCCACACAACTTCAGTTAAGAGGTTTACCCTATATCAGATTTTGTTTTTGCTCTTAAATAGGTATATATGACGAGACTTACAGTTATCAATATTTACATTGAAAGCTGTAAATAATCCTCCATAAACTTGAATAAAACATTTATTTATGTGGGTCCATTTGACATAATTATTTAGTCATGGTACCCTGGGTTTTACTTTAAGAGATTTTTATGGATATGATAGCTTTTAATTTTTAATTTTTTTATGGTTTAGTTAGAACTAGGATAAATATTTTCTCCTTCTTTAAACTAGAAAATAAAATTTTCATATTTGTTTGAAAACTTTAAACCCAAAATCCCTATTTCTCAAATTCTACATTTAAAACTTCAAGAAGTCAGAATCTAGGATTAATATCCTCATAAATATTATGATAACTTATTTCCAAACGTCATGAACAATGTTGATTCCACACATAATCCTTAATCATAGGAATCGTAGATCCTAGAAACAACAATTTTTAATAAATCAAATAATTATTTAACCATTTAAAATATTGGATAGAGTGATTTTCAAGTGAAGATCACTCCAGCAAAGCAAGCTTGTGCTGGAGCTCTGTTTAGTAAATATAGAATAAATACTTAGCACATATTACAAATAATCCACATAGGATTTTCCAACATTAGACATAATAGAGAACCATAGTTCATTCATGACATATTGAATCCCTTCGAGTTCCAAGTCTACTCTATAAACGTTTCTAGAATTACAAGTATGACATCATAAGACTACACATAGCAATGGCTAAAAGACATTATTAAATTATTTAAAAAGAAATAGATAATACATAACCATCTAGATAAGCTTAACTAGGGTATTACGATATCCCTTCTACCAAACATTCAATCCAGTAAAAACTTAGGATTGGGGTTCGAATCCCATAGAGCTTCTTTGCGAACCATCTTTTGAAAGGAGTGGCCACACTTCAAGCATTGGCATGAAAGCTCATCAATGTTCAACATTAAGATTTATAAGAAAACAGATTTAGGGATTTTCCCATGCTTCTGGAGAGAAGAAAAACAAATAAAAGGTTTCCACTCATACAGTATTTACAAATAAGTTATCCAAAGGGCCATTATTGGCACTGCTAACGCAGAGTGTCCCCACCTTAACAGAATACATGGCTCACCAACAACACTTTCCCAGAAATTGGAAAATACAATGATTCGAAATATTGTTAAATTGAAAGTAACGAAATGTTCTTAGATATTTCCTTAAAAACACACAAAGCACGCTTAAGCACAAATCAATTACCTCGACATCGTTATCTATGGGAATGTACAGAACACATCAAACAACTTCAAAACACAATGTTTATTATTCCACTAAATACTTCATTAATCACCGAGCTAAAAACGTTAAGCCAATAAAAAGCACATAAAAGGGAATGATTGTACAACCTTGTATTTCCATAAATAGGTTTTAGATAGGTTTTTCACCCACTTTCAATTAAAATTACAAATTCATCAAACGCCTAAACAAGCTCATAAGCACTAAACCCTACGAAAATCTTGATCATTGTTTCATTTGAAAAGCCCGTTACACTTAGCATGTAGTAAAGCCGAGAGACTTCCAACAAACCCTTGTAACTCCGAAAGGAAATACTTTAAACCACAAACAACACATGCCCAATATTTTTGAAATGCAAAATGACCACCCATAGGTAAAGGACACTTAAACATGGGCTTACCCGAGTTTCGCTTGATGGTCTCCCCTTCCTCTCAATGCAATTCCTGTTTACACGGTGAGCTACATTGTCACAAAACTAGTCAAGATATTAGTAAATATTTCAGATAAAGATAGAAAAAACAGAGTATAAAATACAGTGAAGAGGAACATACCTGAACAACAAGCGACACGCTATAAACACCACAACCCTAGTGTCCATGCCTTTTCCAAAAACTACCAAACAGGGATCTCTCTTCCCTCATCCATTTTAGCATGCAAAGAGGGTTTCGAAATAGGGTAAATATCCCTTATGCCCTGATCCAATGTGGAAGGAGACCACTAGGTGTTAACATAGCATTCTTTAATGCTCCAACCACCTCCACTAGTGATTAGATCAAATATCCATTCCCTATAGTTTTTAGTCTCCTCCTTGTTGTGAATATGTATCCCTCTATGCATGCATAACCTTGGATTCAAATTTTAAACATTTACCTTCTTGATCGAATTAAGTTGTTTAAACAATACACTCAACATAGCGTGGGTCCTTAGTACCTGGAAACAAAGAGTTCCTCATGTATTAGTTCATAATGAACTAAGTAAGCCCAAGTTCATAAAATTCTGTCATACTTTTTTGTTGAGTCATTATTTAAATCCAACCACTCTTTTCCCTTTCGAAGCTGAGGTAAGTTAGCCACAACATTTTAGCTTAAATGGGAGTAGGATATGTGTTAAGTCAAACATCCATTATAAATAAGCATGAAGTAAGTAAAAAATAAATAAAAAATAAACACCAGTGCAGTATACAAGAAACATCATTATATAAATAAATGACCTAAATATCACCGTAAGAAAATAAGCCACCATGTATTAATCTACAGAAGAAATGCAAATCACGAATACAAGTATATTTCTTAATGAGATTACACAATGCTGAAGTTAATTTTAGATGAACCTTAGATCTTAATGATTTTATTGACCCATACAATTTTTTTTTCTGGATTTAAGTGACATTACAAGTGGTATCAGAGCCCAGTTTCAAACACTTAGAGACCCTCTAGGCTCACTACTGAACATCCGCTGCAGAAATGTATTTTCAAAACTTTATTTGTGATTTCTAAACTAACAAAATAATATTGTTACTGAATGTTTGAATTGCAGATATAAAGAGAAGTCTAAATCATGGATGCAGAAGAGAACAACAGTCGACATGGGAACCTAAACTTTCCACTCCGAGAAGAAGAAACCATGGTGGAACTGAATTTTGACTAAATGAATACTATATAGAGTCTACAAGTAGATATATAGAGTTTTAAGGATGACAACATAAATGAAAGGGGATAACAAAAAACAATAAATCAAGCTCTACATCGGAGCTTGATACGGGTAAACCCCCATATACACTCCACCCACTCAACAAACAAATAGAAAGAAAATTGTCATCATAAAAGAAGGATTATCAGTCAAAGAGAGGAGGGACGAGAAGAACACACCCCTAACTTCATAGAAGAATAATATCAAAACTCTTCCAGCGATGGCTCACCCTCCCCTTACAAGAAAAGGAGGAAACATGATAATAGCCTTCAGGGGGGATTTCGAAAGATCAAAGCCCCAACTTATGAATGGGAAATGAATATCAGAGAAAAGGATAAAGAATGGATCTTGGGTATGAATAAATACTTTCGAGTACACAATTATTCATTGAGATGAAAGCCTGGATAGCCATTTACAACTTGAATGGAAAGGAAGCCAGGTGGTGGAGAGACCTGAAACATACTAAGAGGGACGAAGTAAAGGATATCAGATGGAGTAATTTTAGCAAAATATTCCAGGAAAAGTACATGTCCAAAAGATTCTTTGACATAAAAATAAAAGAATTCCGCAAATTAAAGATGGGCTCCCTAACTATGGATTCCTTTATCAACATATTTGTAGATCTGTTGCATTATGTACCTTACATAAAAGACAAAATGGTCAAGATACAATAATTTTTGGGATGTCTCCCTCCAAATTTTAGAGAGAGAATTGATTTTGACATGCCCAAAACTCTAGACTCCACTTTACATAAGGCTATACTTTGTTATGAACATGGAAAACAGAGACATGAAAATGTGAACTAAAATCAAGACAAATTTAGGTCCTTCTTAGACAACCGAAAACTTGGTTTTAGGCCACTGCCATAGAGAAAACATAACAATAGTTTCCCACCTAACATAAATTTTAATAGACCTGGTGCACGGTTAAATGTTCCCGCACCAAATCCCAATAGACCAACACCAAACAAAGGAGCCAAGGCTTCCCCGCTGCAGGTTAGTTGTTGGAAATTTCAAGGGACCCATTATTCCAGATATTTCCCAAACAAAACAGATGGAGTCCTACACAAATTACAATAAAACCCAACTGTAGGAGACATGGCTAGGACACCTAGGTTCTATGCATCACTCAACGACCAATAAGTATACCATCAGGCCACTATGGTCGAGATATAATGTAAAGTTTTGAACACATCCATTTCAATTTTAATTGATCTCAGTTCATGTCGAAGCCATGTCCCCCCCAAGATTGTAGAAACATGTAAACTAAACAAAGAGAAACATGAGAAACTATGGTTGGTACAACTAGCCACTAGTACAAAAGGAAGGTTTCAGAACTAGTAAAAGAATGCGAGCTAGACATGAACAGTTTTTCAACTAAGGTATACTTAAATATCTTACCCTTAGGATCGTATGACGTACTTATAGGCATGTCCATGCATATGATTGACTTGTTTAAATAGTCAAGCATGACATGGTGTTGTTCCAACCGGTCTAGGGGAATCAAAGAAAGATTTAGGGCATGCCCAAGAAGGTTTCTGTTAGACAGATATCCTATGTACAAGCAAAGAATTGCATAAAGAAGGGATGCAAACATTTTCCGGTTAACATTCAAAACGTAGAAACCAAGAGAGAACAACAAATTGAAGACTTTCTGGTTCTCGTAGAAAACAAAGATGTATTTCCTGAATAAATACTAGGACTACCAGCCAACAGGGACTTAGACTTTTCCACAGAATTAAAACCAAGGTCAATACCAGCTTCAAAATCCCCATACCACATGAGCGCACCAGAGTTGGTGGAGCTCAAGTTATAGTTACATGAATTGATAGAGAAGGGTTATATCCAACCTAGTGTGTCTCCCTGGGGAGAACCTATACTCTTCATAAATAAAAAAGGATGGTACAATGCGAATGTGCATCAATTACTGACAGCTCAACAAGATGACCATCAAAAAACCATTATCCACTCCCTAATATCGATGACTTGTTCGATTAAGTCAGAGGAGAAAAGATCTTTTTGAAGATGGACTTGGGATCTAGATACCACCAGGTAAGGATATGTGATGAATACATACACAAGACCTCTTTTCAGACACGATACAACCATTATGAGTTTGTGGTAATGCTTCTCGGGCTAAATAATGCACCAACGAATTTTATGTGCATGATGAACAATATTTTAGTAAATACTTGGATAAGTTTTTACTAGTCTTAATAGACGGTATACTAATTTACTCAAAGTGTAGGGAAGAACATGAGGACCATATCTGAATCATATTACAAGTATTACAGGAACACCAACTTTCTGCCAAGTATAACAAGTGTTATTTTTACAAACCACAAATACAATACCTAGGTCACATCATTTTAGAAAAAGGGATAGCCGTCGACCCATAAAATATTAAATCCATCAAGGAATGACCTAACCCTACTTGTGTTAGTGACATTAGGTAATTTCTGGGACTAGCGGGTTACTACCAAAAGTTCATTGAGAAATTTTAAAGGATTGCTTGTCCCATGAATGCCTTAAAGAAGAAGGAAAATAATTTCTTGTGGATGACCAAATGCGAAGAAAGCTTCCAAAAGATAAAACAACATTTTACTACCGCACCTAAACTACAAATTGTGGATCTCGATGGTGATTTCATTGTTTGCACATACGTGAGAAAATAAGGACTTGGTGGAGTCCTCTTGAACTAGCTACTATCTCCACGCCATGAAGATGTGGAGGCACTACCTCGTGGAGAAGAAGTTTCTATTATTAAAGTCAGACAACATGAGTATAAAGTGTTTCTTCGACCAACAATATTTAAATGCTGGGCAGGTTAGATGGTTGGCCTTCCTTAGTGAGTACCACTTTGACATAAAGCACATAAAATGAAAGGAAAACAAAATTGTTGATGCTTTAAATCAACTAGCTCATATGTTGTATGACATAACTTTGAGTCAAACCGATTCGGACTTGCAGAATAGGATTAGAATGTCAAGTAGGGTTTACCGTTTCTATGTTGAGGTCCTTAAAAATATTCAGAAGGACAGGTTATTCCAACAATAGAAGGAATATAAAGTAAATGAGCGAGGATTGTTGTGGTCTAAATAGAGACTCTATGTCCCGAATAGAGGAGACATTAGGTCCAACAATCTAACATATTTTCATTGAAATCCCTACTGGGGGCACCTGAGATATCAAAATATGATATCGACAGTGAAGAAACAATTTTTATGGCCTAAGTTGAAGACTGACATAGCACTATTCATTGCAAAATGCCAAGAATGCCAGCTCGTCAAAGTAGAGCACCAACACCCTTCTGGGTTGCTACAATCGTTGCTCATTCCAAAATGGAAATGAGAAGTTATCAGTATGGATTTCATTATGGGATTACCAAAGAGAAATAAACAAAATGATTCCATTTTTGTAGTAGTCGATAAGCTATCCAAGGCGACACACTTTATTCCGATAAAGTCAACATATAAAGTGGTCCACATTGTAGACATTTTCCTAAAGGAAATATTCTGATTTCATGGGATACCCAAGGCAATCATCTCAGGTTGAGATGAAAAATTTACCGGTAACTTCTAGATATCCTTATTCTACAGCTTAGAGACACAATTAAAGTTCAGTACCACCTACCACCTAAAAAAACGAACAAATGGAATGAGTAAATCAAATCTTAGCGAACATGCTTAGAATGTATGTAATGAAAAATCCCACAAAGTGGGAGGATTACTTGCACCTCAGAGAGTTTGCATACAACAATGGGTACCATACATCCACCAAAATGAGTCCCTTCGAGGTAATCTATGGTAGAAAGTGTAGGACACTGGTGACTTGGGATAGCCCGGTAGACAGAATCATGGTAGGGCCAGATTTACTGAAAGACCTAGAACATCTAGTCACCAAAGTGCAACAGAATCTAAAATAAGCACAAGACCACTATAAAAGTTATGTTGATAAAATGATAATAGATAAAGATTTCCAAGTCGACGAACATGTTTACTTAAAAGGAAAGGAAAAAAAATATCGTTGAGGCTGGGGAGGTGCAGAAAGTTGGCACCAAGATTTTGTGGACCCTTTGAGATACTGACCAAGAAAGGGCCTATGGCATATGAATTACCTTTACCTGCTCACGTAAAATTTCATAATGTTTTTCAAGTATCTTTATTAAAGAAATATGTCTATGATACTAAGCATCTGATTGATTGGTCCTTGCTATAGGTAGAACCTGAAGGGAAGTTTATGCTAGAGCGCCTACACATTTTGGACAAGAGGGAAGTAAATATTTCAGCTAAAGATAGAGAAAACATAGTATAAGATACAATGAAGAGGCACATTCCTGAACAACAAGGGACACCCTGTAAAAACCACAACACTACTGTCCACGCCTTTTCCAAAAAACACCAAAAAGGGAGCTCGCTTCCCTCATCCATTTTAGCATTCAAAGAGGCTTTCGAAATAGGGTAAATATCCCTTATGCCCTGAGCTAGTGTGGAAGGTGACCACGAGGTCTTCACATGGAATTCTTTAATGCTCCAACCACCTCCACTAGTGCTTAGATCAAATACCCACTCCCTATAGTTGTTAGTCTCCTCCTTGTTGTGAATATGTATCCCTATATGCATACATAACCTTGGTTTCAAAGCTTAAACCTTTACCTTCTTGATCAAATTAAGTTCTTTAAACACTACACTCAGAATAGGGTGGGTTCTTAGTACCTGTAAACAAAGAATTCCTCATGTATTAGTTCATAATGAACTAAGTAATACCAAGTTCATAAAAGTCCTACATACTTTTTTGTTGAGTCGTTATTTAAATCCAACCACTCTTTTCCCTTTAGAAGTAGAGGTAGGTTAGCCACAAAATTTTATCTTAAACGAGACGAGGTTACTGTTCTAAGTCAAAAATCCATTATAAATGAGTATGAAGTAAGTAGACACAAAAAAACACTATTGCAGTATACAAGAAACATCATTATATAAATAAATGAACTAAATATCATCGTAAGAAAATATGTCGCCATGTATTAATTAACGGAAGAAATCCAGGTCAAGAATACAAGTATATTTCTTAATAAGATTACATAATGTTGAATTTAATTTTAGATGACACTTAGATATTAATTATTTTATTGATCCATACAATTTTTTTTTGGATTTAAGGAACATTACATTGTCTCTCCATCGATCCAAGCTCTAAATCAAGAAGGAACACCTCCAAATGATAGATAATCCTCCCAAATAGTGCTATATATATCACATATTAGTAATATAATTCCAATGAATGGTCTGTACAAGTGAAAATACATCCAATGGTGCACCCTCCTCAAGCAAGAACCCATAACTCCAAGACCAAAATTCCTGGAAAACACCATAAATCACACTTGCGCAACTGGAACTTTAACACACCAACATGAATTCAACCCCAGTACCGTATATTAACATAAAAACCTACAATGAATTTCTGTAGAGAAATATAAAAGTGATTTCTACTCTTAGTCAATTCCATCAAGCACAATGAAGAGATCAGAATTATCTCTTCCTCCCTACTAGCTAGGGTGGAATCTTTCACCACTGAAACTATTTCAATAGCACGGAGGATGCAAATCCACTGTGCAAGGACAAGTTAATCTCTCCAAGCTAAGTGCAAATTTAAAATGACAAAAAAGGTCCTTCACTTTTGTATTCACCTCTTTTATAAATATTTATGGAGTCTTTCCCCCTCATTCTAGAATTCTCTCACAAATATTTAATAAAATATTAATAAGTGTTATTTTTATGAGAGAATGATGCCTTTAGTTCCATTTAACTCTTCTCTAATGTTATTCTCCAGATAATAAATTCATCTACCTTGCAAATTTGAATTTTAGATAATTGGCTTGATTTTGGGGGGGTTACACTATCATGTGGGCCCACCTTCGCCTCTAGCACCCTCCTTGGCTAAATTTAGGACCTGCAACATGTCATAAGCTCTCATAAGTTATCATAGGACCTGTTTCTTATCATAAGTTGTCATAAGTTGTCATAGATGTCATAGATTTGTTATTTTTATCCTGAGGAATTACAACTCATGAGATTCCTTTTCATGAAACTTCTTGGGAGTCGCAAATTTGATTTTATGCCTTCATGGTGTTGTATTCCACCTTAGGATTCGAATTTGGAGGAATTACAACTCATGTCCGGACCAACTCAACCTTGTTATGTGCTCTCCTTGTCCAATTTTTGTAATGTTGCATTATTTCACAATTTGGCCATCAAACCATACAAATGTTTGACCCACATCACCACCTTGATCATTTTTCATGACATTACCAAGTGGCTTAGGCCAATGCATCCCCCTATTCCAATAAAGTGTTCCATAGAAAACATTTGGCGACATTACAAAATGTATGTTGAAAGCTTTTCCCAAGAAGGCTCTCTCATCCACAAAATCAATGAATGAAATCATTAATTTCATTTTTTTTTAACTGGAAAATTCATATATTATCATCTCATCAAGTTCTACATGATTTGTAGGAATCACAATCTTGAATGTTGTGACTTTTGATGTGTTTACAATATTTTCTATATTTAAATAAATAGGCATTGGTAAATTATTTCTGAGAGAATCTTAAGCAATAGAAGCCACATTTTAAGTTGTTTATTGTGGGTGTGAAGTATACAATCCTCTATGTTATATCCACATCATTTTTTATGACTTTTGAGTCATTGTTTTGTGGAGTTGGAGACACACAATGGAGTTTGATGATTTTATCAATGGATTGTTTCTCTACAAATCCATTTATGTAGTTACTTCTTCGCTATTGACTGATAAATAAGGTTATAAGGAGGAATTTGGATGGATTTAGAGTCTATAACTAAGCAAATACTATTTTTGTTAGTACATCATGGGATTCATAATTGTGTTCTTAGTGGTTTTGAATCTATTAAAGTAAGTAAAGGTATGGGTTATTTATTATGACTTGAATCCTATGATGTTCAATCACTATCATGGGCTCAAAATTCAAGAATTTTAGTAGTTGAGGTAGATTTCAACGAAGTTAAGTTTTTTTAGTTTGATAGGTACTCTACTTGCAAATAAATATGGGCATGATGTTTGATTTTTTTGGGCAAAAATTGACATTGAAGCCTAGTAGTTGAACATGATTAATTGTAGGCTATTATTATTTTTTTAGAATGATAAATACTCGTAAAGAGGATGGATTATGACACAAAAAAGAAACCATGGAACCTTATCATTCTTTTCAAGTTGTGTCTACCTCCATTTCATTTCAAACTTCTAATACGAGTAACTCTAATAGTCCAAATTTTGTTCGGGACAACTCATATTTTCAACATCTTGCAGTTCCATATGTAGCATTGTTTGATTCCCTTGAACTAATAGGTTGTAATAAAAAATCCCATTCCTCAATTCCATTATCATCTATAAGTAAGAAACTGAACTTCAATCTAATGTCCTTCATACATTATCCCTGCTTTGTCAAATGTTGTTGATATTGAGTACATCTCTTCTACATCCTCGAAAGTTTGTACTAATCTACATATTTCACCCTTCTTGATTTCACAACATCATCCACATGGCATCCTGCCATTCCTCCCCCATCCGAGTGTTCACAGCAGGTTTCTGACATGTCTCCTTCTCAATCTGGATTTTCCGCATCTCTATATTATGGTGATTACATGAAACAAAGCTATGAATATACACTTTCATGGGATCCCTTGTAGGACATTTTATACTTCCCTGATATTTGCTCAGAATGTAGCTAGGATAATTATGGTACTACCAGTAGTGGAATATTTGGCCAAGGTCATACTAAATTGGATGAACGATAAGATTGGTCAGAGCTACTACCTTATGATGATGTCTCTTTGGTTTCTAATATGACTAAACTGCTTCTTGTGGAAAGTGGTGAATATCCTGGATTGAATGTAGGTACTCTTTCCTAGTATATATTTATTATATATTTGCACTGAGGCAGCGAAAATATGTTTTTCTTGCAATTTGTTGCCTTCAACCTATTCAATTCAATAAAAAATGAGCTTGGTGATTGATTTTTCATTGTCCTATCCAATCATTGTACAAAGAATTTATCCTTCTTCAAAGTTGTCAACTACAGGTTCAATTCCATGACAGAGGAAACTTCATCAAGAGTTTTGGACCCTTGTTGGTGGAAACCATTTGCTTCGAGATCTACATCAGTGGAACTGGGACTTCTAATAAGCCACTGTTGAGATGGAATCCATAGAAAAAGGTGTTATTTTGATTATTTTCCTAGAAGCTAATTGATAGCTACCCTACTTATGCAAATTGTTCTTGGCATGCAAAATCCACTCCAAAAGGAGTAAACATTTATATTTTAATTTTTTTTATGTAACATAGTTTGTAACTTACATGCTTATGAAATCCTCATTGACATTTATAAGCAACTCCAAAAGGTTTTTTAACACTTATGAATGTCGAGGGATTGAGAATATATCATATGAAAATCCACTTGCAGGTTTGGTATTGAGACATTGATTTATGTCTGGTTTTTTGTATTTTTGGGAATTCATTTGATTTGTGGGTCCTTTTTTGGGGAATAATTTGAGCATGTTTTCATTTGCAAAAGAATCGTATTGCTAAATATATGACGGATCAAAATGAAGGTATAGCTGGATTTCATTCTTCCACGTCATGATCAAATATATCCTTATACTTTGGTAGTCAAATATTTGTGTATATTAATTCCTGCAATCTTTTTTTTTCTCTTAAAATTTTATTTGCTAGAGATTTCAAGAACTTATTAGTTGGATTTGCAAGAAAATGTCCATCTTTATAAGCAAGAAAATCCTGAATTCATTCTACCGTTGAAGAGACTCAACTTTAAAACCAAATTGTAGATTGAGGCTCTTATACAAACTTACTCGTTCTTAAAGGGGAACCCATTCTAGTAGCATCTAACTCTGTATTAATTTTATATTTTTTTTATGAGATCTCTCACACATAATTAGAATCTTTACATTATTTAAATTATTTTCACAGTTTTTTGAGATCTCAATTTTGTAGAGATTTTTAATTTTGTGTATATAAAGCATATAATGGGAGAAATGCCATTTTTATTGGACTTTTTAATATATTTGTAATTTGTTTTCAAAAGTATTTAATGCATTTATAATTTTTTCAAATAAATTTGGTCTCTGTTTGAATTTTTTTTAGTAAAACAAATTTCCCTTGAATTTTTTTTAGTAAAACAAATTTCCCCTACTATGTGAACTGCTAATAAGTACATACTCTTGTATATATATGAATTTGAATGCATAACCCTACCCACCTACTAAGGTAATGGATTTTTGTGAATTATATTCCTATATTGTTATTGTTACCTTGAACTGCTAATAAGTACACACTGTTATGTATATATGAATTTAGTTACATAACCCTACCCACTTACTAAGGCAATAGACTTTCATGAATTATATTTCTATAATGTTATTGTTACCTTTTTTTCATACTAGCATCTAGATTCATTTTAACCCAGATCTATAAGCGTCGAGAGGGATCCAATTTCTTGAGGTGTACATTTTTTTACCATTTGGATCCCTTTGGATACTTGATAGATCTGGGTTTAAAATGGATCTACACTAGTTTTTTTTAAGCCAATATGTAATTTATATTTTTCATTTTTTAATATTTGTATTTATGTCGACTAGCACAACATGACTAACGTGACAGTATCTCCCTCATACTAGGCTGAAGAACACCTCGCTTCTTTCGATGCAATCAAAATTTTAGATATTCAAATTCAAGATATTAAAATTAGTAATGATTAAAATTTAAATGAGACCTGGTCCAAGAAAATGATGAAACCAATAATAATCAAAATATAAACTATCCTGAAAACTATAACAAATTTCAAAACACAAAATCAGAACCATTACCCGAGTTTATTTCTTCATAATTTACCCTTACATATGAGTCAATAGACAAGGCAATACATTTTTATTTGTACGAGTCGATAGATAACACAATACAGTTTTATAGTTTTATATTAGATAAAAATAGGTTTTTTTTTTATTATCTACTTTTCCATGACTTTTAGTTTACTTTTACTTTATAAAAGTCAAATTCCGTTGAAACAATTTTTTTCTTTTTATTTTAAAAATACTTTATTAAAGTCAAATTTGTCAAAACAATTTTTTATTTTTATTTTGATTATTATAAAAATATATGTATGTCTCTCTTCTATTTGAAGTGAATATAAATGATATATTTTTTAGTTTAAACAATATTAATATGTGTAATTAGGCCGTAAGGCTTTTACCAAATGGAGTAGACTCCCCTCAATTAATGCTTTTTTCAATTAATGTTTTTTTCATTTTCATCCGTTGGATGATATCGGGGATGATATCGTCTGACGATTGGGAAAATCGCAACTGCACATGTCCCATCGCAATGCTTATCCTTTCACCGACCGCTATCTATTGGTTCAATTCTATCCAATGTCGCAATGTTTATCCTTTCACCGACTGCTATCTATCGGTTCAATGCTATCCAACGTCCGATTCACACCCGCGTCAGCCAGCATGAATATTTTTCATACTGCAAGCCAGACTCTGTCTCCCACAGCAGCTTTCACCTGCCTATTTATTAACTGTAATGGAGGCTCAGATTCAGTGTCGGTTTCACTTTTAGCCAGACATTCTGTTCACGCTTTGGCCATGAATCAGCTATTGCACTTCCTGGAAGAGCTGGAGAAAATTATAAACCCAGGCGCGCGGTCGTATGACCACTGGCATGAGGAGAACAAGGACATGGAACCTGCGGCTGTGGACATCAAAGAAACGCCGAAGGAGTACGTCTTCTACGCCGTCTTCTAGGCAGAGGAACAGAACCGCGGCTGCCGAGCTCACGGGGATTGCTGCTATGCTGCCAATACTCAGGTAATTACTAGATTCCCAAGTCCTGTTTTGAGTCAGTGTATTGAGGACCTTGATATAGGCCTTGTATGTCTGGTTTGCATCAATTTCAAGCTCCACAACGGGCTATCTGCAAGGTAACATGACGAAGAATTGCTGCGGAAGAAGGCAGCGGTACAGGAACAATTTGAACTGCACCTGCATGTTTCAACTGTTAATCAGATAGTCAATGAACGCCATGGGTGCATTATCGCCTTGTCTGGGCAATGTCCTGATAATATGACTTTACTATTCTATAATGAACTAGGTTTTCTCTGTGTTTACTAAGTAACTTGTCCTGATAATATGACTTTACTATTCGATAATGAACTAGGTTTTCTCTGTGTTTACTAAGTAACTTGTGTTTAATATTACTATTCAATAATGAAATCCATAAGATATAGTAATGCAGTCTCTTGCGATATATGAAATCCATGAGGCTGCAGTCTCTTTTGCTTTACCATTCGATAATGAAATCCATAAGAAGTCCATTTTGGTGTTTTACCTTTGCGAATATAGAAAGAGAAGGAAAGCAAGAAGGAAGCAGAGTGTGGAACCCCTGGCACTGCTGTCTAGCCGTTAAAAGGCAGACCAACCTAACCGAGTCCCAAACCTCTTGAACAGTGTGTTCTCCTGGGAAGCTCAAAATCTAATGGCCATACTAAAAAACGATGATGCAGAAGGAATGACACATAACGACATATTATCACAAAAGCATTCCAAACTTACTTCGTTAAAGTGTCCTAATTGATCTCTTGCTGAGCCACAAAATCACTGCCATTCGACCCTGGACATGTTCAAATACCTTGTAAAACCGCTACTGAGATATTACCAGGCCATATCGACAAAAATCTCAAGAGCGAGTTTTCAAGGCATTAAAATATGTCCTGACTCGAATTGCAGTGCGTGAACTGTGTAAAACGTGACAGAGTAAAAAGGAACGCATCGTTTACACATGCAGGTAAAGAAACAAGTTCGTGCTATATATAAGGGACAATTGTCCGCATTTGCAAAAAAAAGAGAGGTTAAATCACTAAAATAACCTCCAAAGTGGTCAAGACGATACAGAATAAGTGAAAGGATAGCGAGAATTTCTTCGAAGCTTGTGGAAAGATATAAAGAAGCAACCAAATCGGGCAAGAACACTTTAAAACGAGTTGAGATTGATGCAGGATTCATCAAAAACAAACACTCGATAGCCTGGACAAAAATGGCGTAGTAAAAGAACAAATTTCAGGAATTTAACTCGTCAAGAAGAAAACAGACATGGTAGACCCAGAAACCTTACCGAATAAAATACAACCCTGTAAGGAAATTGATCGCCAAGCTCAGCATTCTCTCCAACTCAAAATGCAAGAAAAAATCAGCTCGCCAACCAGGCCTCTCGATTAATATATACCAGTGACCGGTAAAGGAAGTTACCACGGCATACTCCGTCCATGCGGTCTGCCACCTGTTGTGAGGATCCTTGATCAGCGTTTTAGAACAAATAATACAGGTCACCCATGCGTTCTGCCACTTGTTGTGAAGATCCATGATCAGCGTTTTAGAACAAAATAATATCGGTCGTCCATGCGGTCTGCCACCTGTTGTGAAGATCCCTGATTAGCATTTTAGAACAAATAAAAACAAAAAAAATCCATTAATCATCGGGGAGCCTAACATCGTCTGATTCGTCTTTTTTTTAGACCGAATTAGACCGAAATCATCGAAAGTTTAAGGTACGCTGTAAATCAAAGATCCAAACCAAAATATCATACCTTTTAAAATAGTGATTTTCTGTTGTTAATTACCTTAATCTTTACTTTTGTAAAGCATAATATCTTGTTTATTACATTTATATTTACTTTATTAAAACTTTCGCTTCCTGCCGGTCTGGGTAGGTGCATGAATACAGCCAACCTTTCTCTTGAATCCTCTTTCCGGTGAAGTAGGTAAACAACCCCTAGAAGCAATGGAAGCTGCTGCAGGATGCAAATGTACTGAACCAGATTCTTCATCCCTAATCTTTTCCTTCGTACACTTCCTCTGTTGTTGCAAAGAAAGGTGCAAGGCCAATGATGTGGAAGAGGCGCCATCATTGCATAGCCGAGCTATGTGTTCTAAATTGGCACAGTCTACTGCAGCGTCTCCTTTTCTGCTTCTTTCTTGCTGAATCCATATGGACTGTGGATGTACAGAGGACAGAATTGTCTCGCTTAGAAATGGTTCAACGGCAACTCAAACCCCCTGGTGTGCCAGAAGAATTATTCTCTGTATTGCAGGAGATGCAGAAGAACCTCATTTATTTCGAGGGCAACGAGGAAAAACGTGAAGCTTTAGCCCTTCTTCATTTCGAGCAGTGCCATCGCCTGTTTGATGATCTGCTGCAAAAGACCTCTGGGGCTCTTTCTCAGACTGACCAAGGCAATTCAAGGCCTTCTGCAGTTCCAACTTTGAAAAAATATGAATTCGCAATGTTGAAAAGCTTGACATGCTGAGGACGGAACCACCGAAGTTCAACCAGCATTCGTAATGATGAAAAGATTAAAGTGGCAGGTGTAGCTAAATGCCCAAGCATGCATGTAGCGAAGTTAAAATTTCAAACACATGTTAATTTAAACTTCTCTCATGAATCATCTAAAAGGTAAATAAGTAAAAAGGTGTATAAATCTTACACATGTTGATAAACCCTTTTCTCGATTATACAATTCATCTTGGGTGTTTTAGACTATAATATGATTATTTTCCTCAAGTCTTTTTTTTAACTTTTATTAATCTTTATAAATTTTAGATTTAATTGATAAATATTTATAATAATTAGAATTTAAAAAATAGACAAAAATAACGGGTGTCCAATATTACAATAGTCTTATTAACTACCTGCTGGAAAGAGGTAATTGTGATAGCTTCTGATACAGATTACAATGGCGATTGCATTTTCTAATTTTCAAAATATAATTTATGGAATTCCAGAAGTCTTCTGCTCACTGTGATAGGCAGATTTGTGGTTTTGGTGGCTTAATCTTATTATTTAACTTCTAGTGCTTTGTGGCTTTCATGCTTCTTGCAATCTGTGTTCTACTGCAGTTCTCCCGTTAGGTTTATTTATACCTGTATAAAAAGAATTTGGCATACTGATTTTCAGCGTGTCTTATGATACCACAGTCCAGCTTGTACAATAGTTCTTGTGCCTGTGGTCAACAATTGTATATCATTTAAATGGCATCCTGATGTTCAAGTAATTTGTAGTCTATGATTCCTGAGGTTCTGGCATATTTGTATTCATGGCTTACCTTTTATTAGCATGAAACCTTTAATCTCTGTAACTAGTGCGCGATCTATGATTCCTGAGATTCTGGCATATTTGTATTCATGTCTTACCTTTCTTAGCATGAAATCTTTAATCTCTGCAGTTTTCCATTTACATTATACAATACTTCTTATAGGTATGGCCTGTTGGATGACAACTGGTTGGTATGACCTCTTTGCATCCATCGCTAAAACCTTAGATGAGTACTGGTTGGTATCGCCTGGTGCATTCATACGTGTTTATGGCTTATTTCCATTTTGATTTAAGTTGTGTACATGATACAAAACATTGCATGTATTTGTCACTGTTGCAATTTCCGCAATTCAACATCTTATCTGACGATGGCCTTCTTGTTCTGATAACTTTTATATAGAAATGCTTTTATAATTACCCTTTGGCAGCTGCTATTGCGAAAATATCACTTCATTTTAGGTATGAAGCCCTATGCAATTCTTTATCATTGTGATTTACAGGCTTTTATGGGTATGGCCTGTTCGCATTCACTACTAAAACCCCTGGATTCTGTGCGGCAGGGTGGTGTATTCCAGTGTGGTTAATATGGCCTATATCCATTTAAGTCGTATAATACAAAACGTTGCATATGTTTCTTATTGTTCCAATTTCTCTAATTCAAAATGTTTTCTGTCACTGTGGCCCGATTGTCTTATGACTTTTATATAAAAATGCTCTCATTGTTACACTTTGGCGTTCACTAGTTGCTATTGATAAA
>LPNX010607367.1:0-22227 GCA_001517045.1 Pseudotsuga menziesii | reverse complement strand
ATATATATATATATATATATATATATTTATTAATTTATTTTGGAAAATTGTATTTTTTTATTAATTTTTGAAACTAACTATTTCAGATTTTAATTGCATTTTGTACACATGTGAGTACATATAAACTTTTTTTACTAGTTATAAAAATTGAAAAACAAAAAATACCCTTTTGAAGAGAACGTGATGATGTGGGGTATATATATTTTTTGAAATTTTTTTGTTGTGTACTTTTTATGTTGTTGATTTTTCTTTATTTGGTTCGAAGTTGTTGAGATTGTTTTTAAGTGTGGGTTTGAAAATAAAATATAAATGAATTATCATATGAACTCTGAAACTTGTAAATTGTATTCCAATGGATAGACGATTCATTGAGAAATCCATTGGTTTGAAGTCTGCCACCTAAGGTGCATCCCAAGGAAGGCTTTAGGCTTGCCAAAGATGTTAGTAAAATTATTTTTTAAGAAAATGGGGCTAAAACTTTATTTTTTAAGCCCCCAATTGAGCTATGAGCTTAATCAAGCTTTTGCGTGCATTTTTAAATACCTCAATTGAGGGTTTGTTTGTGGTTAAGAAGAAGCTCGATCGAGCCATGATCTTGATCGAGCTTTTAAAAATTTGATTAAAAAATGGGTGCTCATATTCACATGACATATAGTATAAGGACACCCAAATATGGGAATTTGAAAAAATTATTAATCAAAGTTTTTAAAAGCTCGTATGAAATAGTCATTCTTAGTATGGGATCCTCCTCAAATTCAATTAAAATCAAATATAAAATTATAAGATAATCAAATTTAATAAAACATAATTTCAATAAGAAGAATGATACTTGTGGGTAATAGTAAATACCTTGAATAAGAAACATGTAAAAACATTACTACCACAACTTCCTCTAGATTTTATACATGTAGATAGTATTCGCAAAGTAATTGGAGTTACACATGTGATCCATCACATATTTAACTCCAATTACTCTATGAACCATATCCACAAATGGGTATAAATTAAGACCCTTCTTTATATTTTCTATGATTTCAGTCACATCTATAAACACCATTCACTCATCTATTATATCTATAAACCCTCTCTACTGGTTTTCGACTGAGTTTGTATGCAACATACACGGTGAAATAAGCTTTGGTTTGTTGTTGTTTTATACGTATCACAGTTACAGATGCTCGATCCGACTATTAATGCTTGACTGAGAGTTAATAAAACCCTCGATCAATTTATTTAGCTCAATCAAAATTTTTATTAACCCTCAATCAAGCATTTTAAAATAGCTCGATTGGTCACTTATTTAGGCCATCATTCAAGTTTTTGAAAGCTCGATCAAGGGTTTGAAATGTTTGGATTATTATTAATCCTTCCTTTGACCACATAGTCTATATGTCTATTTTCTAGCTTAGGAGTTCTTCATCACTCCACTAATGCATGGGGGACACACCTAGGGGACACTTTCCACTTACTGCGTATGTCTGCATGAGTTTAGGTGCCCCACATACCAATCACATTTATTTAGGAACCCACTATGAGTGCCACCATCAATCTCTAGCAATTGAACCTAGTTGGTATTCATTTAAGTCCAGTTATGCTTCGATTCCCATTAGTTAGATCACTCTCAGACATCCTAGCACCACTTTCCATGATTCACGGGAAGTAGGGTGCATTTTCTCACATACCCTCATTAGTTAACTGGTTGTGAACTATTTGAGTGATCTAGACTTGCATTAGTGAGATCTAGTGGTGATTTTCCCATACTAAGTTAGCTCTCGAGTCAGTCCAGGTTGGAAGATTCAAATCCTATCTTAGGTATTCGAATTCTCCTATATGTATCACCATTGTATTACTTAATTATATATTGATTAATGGATTATGATTAATTATTCCAATTATTGGTCTCATGAATGTTTTTTTATCTTCCATGAATTATTGATCTGAGTTAATTAATTGCTTCTCTCTCTTCCACAATTCTCCATTTAAATCTTGTAGGCTTGATGATCCTATTCTTCATTGATTTTTACATGGTATTAGAGAGGGTATCCATACCTGCTTCAAACCATTGCCTTTATGTTAGGCACTAGATATATGAAAAGGTTAAGCCTCTTTGCAACACTTACGTCAATGAAATTATGAGTACTTATTGTGCCAAATAGGACAACAACATTGTTATTTTTTATATTCCCTTTAGGTTTTATTGTATATGGTTGGTGTATTTCTGTTATGGCTGCAATCGATATCTTGGTGTTTCTTCATATTCTGACTCTGGAGGAGGATTTTGGACGTTACATGTTTCTTGTATGTCAGATTCATTGCTATCTCACTTTCCTTCCTCTTCTACTTCACATTGATATAAGTTCTTGGTGGTCTCTTTTTTCAAACATCTATATCTTGGGCCCTACTTCTCTCTATAATATTTACACTTTTCTTCTTTCATTCGATGGGATTCTAAAGTGGGTTTGTTGTCACTTCTTAGATGTGGTGGCAGGTATTTAGTGTTGGTTTTGTTATTTTGGATGAGATTTCAAACTTTATCATGGTTTATATTCTAATTCCTTTTTATGTTTTCCTCAAAGATTTTTTCCTTGCATCTCGCCTTGTCCAGGGTTGAGACATTTAGTAGTTCTAGTTCGTCCCTGATATGGGGTTTTAGTCCATACAAATCAGTTTGTTTATGTTGAATCTCTATGGGTTCTGGCACATGTGTCTCTAGGACTTCCCACTCATTGGTGTATTCATCAACATCACCTTTCTACTGCAATCTGGTGATTCTAGAGAATAAGTATTTTTCCTTTAAGTCTTCAAACATTTTAAAGAAGCTGTGTTTGAACATGTTCCAATTGAGCGTAGTTTCCTATTTTGTAACCTTCCACCACATATACTCATTGTATGCTCAAACTTCTTGTTGCATTGAGGCATACTTTATCATTTCTTCGAAGGAGATTATATTGTGTACGGAGAAAAAATATTCTTCCTTGTTGAGCCACACCACTCTTTGTTTTTTTTTTGCCATCAAATTTTGGCAATTCTAACTTGGGATTCATTTGATATTCACCTATTGGTGGTGTTCAAGGAAAGAACGATTGTTCAATATTTGGGGAATGATTGTGATCGGTCTCTGGGATTTCTTCTTTAGGAATAATTGTCTCGTGATGCTTTGTATTTGTTGAACTTGAGGATGGTTGCTCTTTCCCTAGCACATTGCGAGATCCTGTGGTGTTTTTTTCATCTAAAAAATACATGATTTTGCTTAATCTGTTTTTGAAACCTAATGATATATCTCTTCTTACTCTCTCCATCTCCCATGATACAACTTTGTTGACTTCCTTTTTGATGGTGTCTGATAATCCTTCTTTCATTTGTGTAGCTATGCTTTGATTGGTTGTGCATTGAGTGTAAACCTTCAAAAAATTTAGAATCTTTGCCTTGTTTTTTTTCCAAAAGGAAAAAAGAAAAAGAATAAATTATTATATAATAATATTATTATTATTAGAATAAAATGTTTATTTATTAATTTTTTTGGTAATGTGTGTAAGTTGATGGGAGGCTGTGAGGGTGCATAGAAAGAGAGGGACAAGAGTGGTAGGGATAACAATAAGGTGGCCGAAGGGAGGATGGTGTGGGAAGGGGGATGATGGGAGCGCGTGAAGGGAGGTAGGAGGGAAGGAAAAGAAGCTGGGATGGGGAGGAAGGATAGAGGGTGTGTTGAAGGAGTAATGGAGCAAGAGCCGAAGGAGGCAATGAAGGTTGGAGAACAAGGATGTTGGAGTAGGTTGGAGTATGGCATGCAATAGTGTAGGGGAAGAGGAGAGTGCAGGTGCTAAGGTGGGAGTGGTGAAATGTGGGAAAGCGAGTGTAGGAGGAGGCAGTGTGGGAGGGTGCAGGAAAAAGGGAGATGGTGCAGGGAGGAGTTGGAGTAGAGGATAATGGGAACGACGCGTGTCGCATGGAGGAGTGTGATGGGAAAAGGATGGGGAGGTGACTGAGAGAGTAGTGCAAAATAGGGAGGAGGTTGGAAAGACATGGAGAAAAAAAACACGGGCGGAAGTGAGAGGAGGTAGCAGAGGTGCACGAGCAGAGAAAAGCATGAAGGCGAGTGGAATGGAGATGGATGGAACTACATAAGGTTTCAAGGAGTGACACAACTCTAATACCAACTAAACTGAACGAAACTTGAAATCCCACCAAACTTGAAATGGCCACAGTGAATGGTAATTGAATGATGATTTTTACAATAAGAGAAAAGAAATTTTATAGGTATAAACACATCATTTCAATGGAATGGCATGACCCTACGATTAGATAAGTAATATTACATTTAATATTTAAAATATTTGTTCTTAAATACTTATATACATAACAAAGTGATACAAAATGGAGTAGATATGATAAAATGGGCATATCGCAGTCATCTAGACACTGTTTTGAGTGAAAAAAGTGTTTCCCACTAGAAAAAACTGTGGAAATTGAACCCAGTGATAGAACAATTTTACTCACAACAATTATCAATTGATCGTGCAAAATCACTCACAAAAGAGACTGAAAATGGAGCTGAACACTAAATTGTATTAACTCAGTGTACAATAGCCAACCTTGTAACATAATAGGTTTCTGCATTAAATAATTACATAGGAGATTCGAATGCATGAGGAGGAAATTCGAATCTAGTCAAAAGCAGGCTTACTAAAATTAAGCAATTCCCCCATATGTGCATAAAGTAGTTTCTAAATCAGTCATCGAGCTCACGAATTGGCAAAAGCACTTAGGCAAGCTAAAGAGTGATGGAATGACAACTCATACATGCTTTTCAAAGGAGAAAAGAGTGGAGGATGTGGAGGACAAAAAACTAGTTAACCTCACCTAGTCAAACTTTCCCAATTGCCTTAAAGCACTGAAAAAGCAGGCAATAAAGCAAAAAAAGTAGAAGGGCACCTAGGAGGCTAGGAATAAAGCAGAATTGATTCCTTGAGGTTTCCCAAGCGCTACATGAGTCAAAATAGGCAAGTTTGACCACTATGGATAGGTAAATGACAACTTGCATAAGGTGGGACACATGAACTAAGCAAATAAGACAAAAATAATTAAATTAATGTCTAAGGTAGCTAACTATGGGTTGATTATTCTAACACCCCCCCTTAAGCCTGACTTATGTGTAATATATCAGAAAATTATAGGGCCTAGCAACAAGGCTTAGTCACCCTTTACATATTGCATGTCCATTTAAACAAGGAAAGAGGCAAAAACCACATGGGAAAATCCTCCCTTAAACATGGACTGTAAAACAAAATTTGGAAATCTTGTCTTCACTCATGCTTCATAGCATGATCAACAATCCCCAGCAGTGATTTGAGATTGCTGAAGGTCTTCTCACAAAATGCTTTGGTGAAGATATAAGCTACTTGTTCTGAAGATGAACAGAAGAGTAGGTGAATGGTGCCATCATGCACAAGCTCTCTGATGTAGTGCATATGGATCTCAATGTGTTTGGTTCTCTGGTTCTGAACTGGATCTTTGTAGACTCGAATGGTACTCTGGTTATCATAGTAGATGGTGGTTGAGTACTCTGATTCGAAGCCACACTCTCCAAGTAAACCCTGCAACCATAAACATTGAGTTGCTGCATTAACAACTCCTCTATACTCCGCTTCTGTAGATGAGAGTGCAATGGCACTCTGTTTCTTGCTTGACCAGCTGATTGGCCCTTCTGCAAGCATGAACACATATCCTGATGTGGACTTTCTGTCTGTGCTATCACCTGCCCAATCACTGTCAGTAAATCCAATCAAATCATGATCAGATTTTTCTTTATAGAAGATCCCATGTGTCCTTGTTCCTTGAACAAAGTTAAGGATCCTTTTGGCTGCTTTCCAATGGATCTCATGAGGTTGATCCATGTATCTAGAAGCCACACTTACTGCATAAGAAATATCAGGTCTAGTATGTGTAAGATACAACAAACATCCAATCAATTGCCTATATAGTGTATTGTTTACCATAGGTTAAGAATCAGCTTCTTCCAGCTTCATTCCTGAAAGGAAAGGAGTCTTGCTTGGTTTGCAGTCCTTCATTCTGAATTTGTTCAGAAAATCCAAGGCATACTTGGACTGGTGCACCTTTATTCTAGCTTTGGTTTGAGCAATCTCAAGCCCCAAAAATTGGCTTAAGAGCCCCAAATCTGTCATGGAGAAGGCTTGGTTCATTGCACCCTTCAAGGAAGCAATCTCATCCTTTGAGCTTCCTGTAATGAGGAGGTCATCAACATATAACACAATGATCATTAATGAACCATTAATTAACTTCAAATAGACATTTGGATCTGATTTGCACCAAACAAAATTCAGTGATAGCGAGAAGCTATCAATCTTGGCATACCAAGCCCTGGGGGCTTGCTTTAGCCCATACAATGACTTTCTCAACCTGCACACAAGAGAAGGGTTAGTAGCAAATCCTTGAGGCTACTACATATATATATCTTCAATGAGATCTCCATTTAGGAAGTCACACTTTACATCCATGTGATGTACCTCCCATTTCTTTGAGGCTGTAATGGCTAAGGCTAGCCTGATGGAGTCCATCTTTGCCACTGGTGCAAAGGTCTCATTGTAATCTATGCCATGAACCTGTGAGTAGCCCTTGGCTACCAATCTGGCCTTGTACTTCAGAGGTGAACCATCAGTAGCAAATTTGGTCTTGTAGACCCACTTACACTGAACTAACTTCCTCCCTGGGGGAAGATCCACTAGCTCCCATGTGTTGCTCTTCTGGAGTGAGATGAACTCTTCCTTCATGGCTGCTTGCCATATTGGATCTCCTGCTACTTCTTCATATGTTTGAGGATCTAATTCCACCATCAAATAGCATTTCTCAGCAAACATAGGATCCTTCATGCACATACCACTCTCAAATTGAGATCTAGTCCTCCTTGGGTAATTGGGATCCCCAGCTAGCTCTCTTGATGCATGTAGTTTCTTGGCTTCCAATTTTGGCCTTGTAGGGATGTTAGGGTCTGTAATAAACTCATCACTATCAGACATATCAGAATCAGCATGTTCAACAAACTCTTCACTTAATTTCAGAGGTTCAGGTGGTGAAGAGGTTTCTCCAACTTCCACTGCTGCAAGGGGTTCTTCTTGAAACTGAACACACCTTTCAATGAAGGCTTTGTTTGTGCTCAAATTTATCAATTTGTACCCTTTTGAATCTTCAGAGTACCCAACAAATAGGCACTCTTGGCTTTGGGGCTGCAAAGCCTTTCTCTTTTCTGTTGGAATTCTAGCCCAAGCCCTTGAGCCAAAAATCCTGAAATGGGTCACATTTGGCTTGTGCCCACTCCATGATTAGAAAGGAGTCATGCCATCAAGCTGTTTATGAGGCACCCTATTCTGGATATAGGCTACACAGTTGATAGCTTCGGCCCAAGACTTTGGTGGCAAAGTTTTGGCCTCCATCATGCATGTTGCCATCTCCTTCAGTGATCTGTTCTTCCTCTTAGCAACACCATTCTATTGTGGTGTGTAAGGGATAGAATGATGCATCTGAATACCTGCATCTGCACAATAATTAATAAACTCAGACTTGACATACTCACCACCATTGTCAGATCTGAGGACCTTGAGTTTCCTCCCAAACTGGTTTTCAACCAAAGCCTTAAAGACTTTGAAGAGGCTGAAAACTTCAGACTTGTGTTTCAGGAAGTAAACCCAGCAATACCTAGAAAATTCATCTATGAAATTCAATGCATATTTGGCCTGACTCATGGACATATGAGGGAATGGGCCAGCAACGTCACTGTGGATCAGATCGAGGGGTGAAGAGGTTCTCTCATGACTAGCTCTCTCAAATTTATGCTCTGGGTGTTTTCCTAGGATACAACCTTGGCAGACTCCTTTGGAAAATTTTATCTTTGGCAACCCTATGACCATCTCTTTTTCACTAAGATCAGAAAGATACTTGTAATTTAGGTGGACAAATCTTTCATGCCAAATCTTGCTTGCCTCATTAGCATGAATCAGAAGAGTAGAGGGGTTTGAGTAGGTTAGGAAGTGTGAGAACATGTATACCTTTTGAGCATGATTTGAAACTCCTTTTGCTATGACTTTACCACTTGAGATCTCTGTGATCTCAACTTCATCAAGGGAGAATATGACCTTCTTTGGAGACCCAGTGTGAGTCATCTGGTACACTGATAAGAGGTTGGAGGCAAGACCAGGCACATACAACACATTGCTGAACTGACCATGATCAAGATCAATCCTCCTTTTGCCCAAACTTTCAGTGAGAGAGTCATCTCCCAGTACTATAGGTGGTCCTTTCGACATTTCAAGTGAGGAGAATGCCTCCTTGGTCGAAACCATGTGTCTTGAAGCTCCAGAATCAATGATAAAATTGGGTGAGTTTGATGTGCCAGCAACCCATGCATGAACTCTCTCTCTGTCATCTGAACTTGATCCTCCTTCTCTCTTCTTTGAGCTGTATGGAAGGGAGATGTCATTCTTCTCTAGGAGTTGGGTCAGCATGTCTATTTGCTTCTTCATACAAGAGCTTTCAGTGTGATTTCCCTTATTGCAGTATGCGCACTTGCTCATTTCTCCTTTGTTTTTCTTCTTCTGGTAGTTCTTCTTGGAACCTTGTGGCTCCTCTGGAGACTTGTTCTTGTCTCTCTTTTGCTCATGTGTCTTTTTAGCTTTCTTTTTGATTTTTGAATCCACCTTCGAATCTCTAGCAACTAGAGCTTGGTCTTTGGATGGTTTGATAGTGCCCATCATCACCAGTTTGTCTTGTTCTTGTGTGAGAGATTCCATGAAATATGCAAGGCTAGGCATCTTCCAGGTTCGAGCTGTCAACTTTGTGGCATAGAAGGTCGAAAAAAACACTGAATAGTCAGGGCCAAGCTTCGAGAGTATGGCCAAGACCAGCTGATCATCCTTATTTTCGATCCCACGTTGTTTTAGCTACAAAACAAGTGCTTTGAACTTGGAGAAATAGAGTTGTAGTGATTCAAAGCTATTTGGACTCAGGGAAATCAGCTCATTTTCGATTTTATGTCCCCTCATCTCATCTGTCTTTCCAAAAAGATCAGTAAGCTTCTCCCATACTTAATTCGATGATGTCAATCCATCAAGATGGAAAAGGAGGTCTCTGGAAATACTCAGACACAAGAGACCATAGGCCTCATCCCTCCTGTTGTGCCATTTTATCTTCTCTGCAGCTGCATTGGGCTCTGCTTCTGTTGCCATAGTCACCCTGTAGAGGCCTTTCGCTCTCAACAGTATCTCCATCTCTACTTTCCATTCAAAGAAGTTGAAGGGAGTCAAGATGATCTTTTGAGATTGATCCATAGCTTAGAAATTGTCCCGCTGTCAGTAGAAGGCTCCCAGTCACTTATGTCGAACCTGCAAAACAATTTTGAAGGAGAGAAATCGATCTACAATGGCTCTAATACCATGTGGAAATTGAACCCAGTGATAGAACAATTTTACTCACAACAATTATCAATTGATCATGCAAAATCACTCACAAAAGAGACTGAAAAAAGGAGTTGAACACTAAAATGTATTAACTCAATGTACAATAGCCAACCCTGTCACATAATAGGTTGCTGCATTAAATAATTACATAGGATATTCGAATGCATGAGGAGGCAATTCGAATCTAGTCAAAAGCAGGATTACTAAAATTAAGCAATTCCCCCATAGGTGCATAAAATAGTTTCCAAATCAGTCATGGAGCTCATGAATTGGAAAAAGCACTTAGGAAAGCTGAAGAGTGATGGAACGACAACTCATAAATGCTTTTCAAAGGAGAAAAGAGTGGAGGATGTGGAGGACAAAAAAATAGTTAACCTCACCTAGTCAAACTTTCCCAATTGCCTTAAAGCACTAAAAAAGCAGGCAATAAATCAGAAAAAATAGAAGGGCACCTAGGAGGCCAGGAATAAAGAATAATTGATTCCTTGAGGTTTCCCAAGCACTACATGAGTCAAAATAGGCAAGTTTGACCACTATGGATAGGTAAATGACAACTTGCATAAGGTGGGACACATGAACTAGGCAAATAAGACAAAAATAATTAAATTAATGTCTAAGGTAGCTAACTATGGGTTGATTATTCTAACAAAAACAATATGGATGCAATGGAATAGGTCTCACATATCCAAAATTCTCATAATTGTAAAACAAAAGCCACCATTTCATCCCTCCACTGATCCATGCTCTAAATCAACAAGGAACAACTACAAATGATAGAGAATCCTCCCAGATCATGCTATATATCACATATTAGTAATATAATTCCAATGAATGGTCTCTGCAAGTGAAAATGGATCCAATGCGCATCCTCCTCAACTAAGAACCCATAACTCCAACACCAAAATGTAGGAAAATGCCATAAATCACACTTCTGCTAACTAGAACTTTAACACACCAACATGAATTCAACCCTAGTACTGTAGATTAACATAAAAACATGCAATGAATTTCTGTAGAGAAATATAAAAGTAATTTCTCCTCTCAGTCAATTCCATGAAGCACAATGAAAAGATCAAAATTATCTCCTCCTCTCTTCTAGCTAGGGTGGAATCTTTCACCACCGAAACTAGTTCAATAGTGGTGAGGATGAAAATCCAATGTGCAAGGTCAAGTTAAGCTCTCCAAGAGTGCAAATTTAAAATGACCGAAAAGATCCTTCATTTGTGTCTTCACCCTTTTATAAATCTTTATGGAGCCTTTCCCACTCATTCTATAATTCTCTCACAAATATTTAAAACAATATTAATAAGTGTTACTTTTATGAGAGAATGACACCTTAGGTCCCATTTAACTCTTATCTAATGTTATTTTTCCAAATAATAAATTCCTCTACGTTGCAAATTCAAAGTTTAGAGGATTAACTTGATTTTGGGGGAGTTACACGCTCATGCGGCCCACCTTCACCTCTAGCATCCTCATTGGGTAAATTTAGGACCTGCAACATGTCATAAGTTGTCATAAGTTATCATATGTTGTCATAAGTTATCATAAGTTGTCATAGGACCTGTTTCTTGTCATAAGATGTCATAGGATCTATTTCTTGTCATAAGTTGTCATAAGATTGTCACAGATGTCATAGATTGTCATAGATTTATTATTTTTAGCTCAAGAATTTAAAACTCATGAGATGCCTCTTCATGGAACTTCTTGGGAGTTACCAATTCAAATTTATTCCTTCATGATGTCTTCTTCCACCTTATAAATCTAATTTTGAGGAATTACAACTCATGTCGAGCCCAACTAAACCTTCTTATGTGCCCGAGCCTTGTCCAATTTTGATAATGTTGCATCATTTTAGAATTTGGCCATCAAACCATACAAATGTTTGACCCACATCGCCACCTTGATAATTTTTCATGACTTTACCAAGTGGATTAGGCCAATGCATCCCCATAGTCCAATGGAGTGTTCCGTAGAGAACATTTGGGGACATTACAAAATCTACGTTGAAAGGTTTTCCCAAGAAGGTTCTCTCATCCATAAAAGAAATGAATGAAATCATTTATTTAGAGTTTTTTCTACTGGCAAATTCATATATTATCATTCTCCTCTAGTCCTACATGATTTGTAGGAATCATAGACTTGAATGCTGTGACATTTGATGTGGTTACAATATTTTCTATATTTAAATGAATAGGCATTGGTAAATTATTTGTGAGAGAATATGTAGCAACAAAAGCCACAGTTTAAGTTGTTTATTGTGGGTGTGAAGTATACAATCCTCTATGTTATATATGCACATCATTTCTGATGACTTTTGAGTCATTGTTTTGTGGAGTTGGAGACACATAATGGAGTTTGATGATTTTATCAATGGACTGTTTCTATACAAATCCATCTATGTAGTTCCTTCTTGGCTATTGACTGATAAATAAGGTTACAAGGATGAATTTGGATGGATTTAAGTGTCTATAACTAAGCAAAGTCTCTTTTCATTAGAAAATCATGGGATTCAAAATTGTGTTCTTAGTGGTTTCAAATCTATTGAAGTAAGTAAAGGTATGGGTTATTTACCATGACTTGACTCCTATGATTTTGAATCACTAGCATGGACTCACAATTCAAGTTTTTTAGTAGTTGAGGTAGATTTCAATGAAGTGAAGGTTTTTTTAGTTTGATAAGTACTTTACTTGCATATAAATATGGGCATGATGTTTGATTTTTTTTGGGAAAAAATTGACATTGAAGAATTGTAGTTGAATAAGAGTACTTGTAGGCTATTATTATTTTGTTATAATGATGAATATTCGTAAAGAGGATGGTTTACGACACATAAAATAAACAATGGAACCTTATCATTCCTTCAAGTTGTGTCTACCTCCATTTCATTTGAAACTTCTACTACAAGTAACTCTGATGATCCAAATTTTGTTCGTGACAACTCATCTTTTCAACATCTTGCAGTTCCCTAGGTAGTATCATTTGAATCCCTCAAACAAATAGATTCTAATCAATAAAACCCCATTCCTCAATTCCATTATCATCTACAAGTAAGAAACTGAACTTCAATCTAATGTCCTTCATACATTATCCCTGCTTTGTCAAATGTTTTTGATATTGAGCACATCTCTTCTACATCCTCAACACTTTGTAATGATCTACATATTTCACCCTCCTTGATTTCACACCATCATCCACTTGAAATCCTGCCATTCCTCCTCCATCTGAGTGTTCACTCTAGGCTTCAAGCATGTCGCCTTATCAATCTATATTTTTCGCATCTCTATTTTCTAGTGATTACATGAAACAAAGCTATGAATATACACTTTCATGGGATCCCTTGCAGGACATTTTCAACTTACCTGATGTTCGCTTGGAATGTAGCTAGGATAATTATGGTGCTACCAGTAGTGGAATAGTTGGACAAGGTCATATTAAACTGGATGAATGACAAGATTGGTTGGAGCAACTACCTTATGATGATGACTCTTTGGTTTCCAATATGACTAACATTCTTGCTGTGGAAAGTGGTGAATATCATGGATTGAATGTAGGTACTCTTTCCTTATATATATTTATTATATATTTGCACTGAGGCAGTAAAAATATGTTTTGTTTGCAATTCATTGCCTTCAACCTATTCAATTCAATAAAAAATGAACTTGGTGAATTATTTTTCATTTTCTAATCCAATCATTGTACAAACAATTTAACTTGCTTCAAAGTTGTCAACTATAGGTTCAACTCCATGGCAGAGGAAATAATTTTCTCCGAGCTCTACATCATATGGACCTGGGACTTCTAATAAGCCACTTTTGAGATGGACTCCAGAGCAAAAAGGTTTTATTTTGATTATCTTTTCCTAGAAGCTAATTGATAGCTAGCCTACTTATGAAAATTGTTCTTGGCATGCAAAATCCCCTCCAAAAGGAGTAAACATTTGTATTTTAATTTTTTCTATGTAAAATAGTTTGTAACTTACATGCTTATGAAATCCTCATTGACATTTAGAAGCAACTACAAAATGTTTTTTAACACTTATGAATGCCGAGGGCTTGACAATATATCATATGAAAATCCACTTGTAGTTTTGGAATTGAGACATTAATTTATGTATGGTTCTTTGTATTTTTGGGAATTTATTTGATTTGTGGGTCCTTTTTTGGGGAATAATTTGAGCATGTTTTCATTTGCAAAAAAATCATATTTCTAAATATATGCCAGATCAAAGAGAAGGTATAGTTGCATCTCATTCTTCCACATCATGATCAAATGTACATCCTTATACTTTGGTAGTCCAATATTTGTGTACATTAATTCCCACAATCTTTTTTTCCTCTTAGAATTTATTTTTCGCTAGAGATTTCAAGAACTTCTTAGTTGGATTGGCAAGACAATTTTCATCTTTGTAAGCAATAAAATGTTGAATTCATTGTACTGTTGAAGAGATTTAACTTTAAAACCAAATTGTAAATTGAGATGGCTCTTGTACATCCTTACTCATTCTTAAAGGGGCACCCATTTTAGCATCATGCAAGTCTATATTAATTTTATATATTTTTATGGGATCTCTCACACATAATTACAATATTTACATTATTTAAAATATTTTTACATTTTTTGAGTTATCTCAATTATGTAGAGATTTTGAATTTTGCGTATATAAAGCATATCATGGGAGAAATGCCATTTTTTTTGCAATTTTTAATATATTTCAAATTTTTTTAATGCATTTGTAATTTTTTTCAAATAAATTTGGTATTTGCTTGAATTATTTTTAGTAAAAAAAATTCCATTACAATGTGAACTACTAATAAGTACATACTCTTGTATATATATATGAATTTAATTGCATAACCCTACCCACTTACTAAGGCAATGGAGTTTTGTGAGTTATATTCCTATATTGTTATTGTTACCTTGAATTGCTAATAAGTACATACTCTTGTGTATATATGAGTTTAATTATATAACCCTACCCACTTAGTAGTATATATGAATTTAATTACATAACTCTACCCTCTTGCTAAGGAAATGGACTTTCGTGAATTATATTCCTATAATATTATTCTTACTTTTTTTTCATATCAAAATTTTAAATGTCCAAATTCAAAATATTAAATTCAAATGATTCCTAGTCCAACAAAATGCTTAAACTAATAATAATCAAAATATAAACTATCTTCAGAACTATAACAAATTCCAAAACACAAAATCATGCTTAAACCAATAATATCAAAATATAAACCATCTTCAGAACCATAACAAATTTCAAAACACAAAATCAGAACCATTACCTGCTTTTATTTCATCATAGTTTGCCTTACATATGAGTCAATAGACAAGACACAAAATCAGAACCATTACCCGCTTTTATTTCTTCATAGTTTCCCTTACATATGAGTCAATAGACAAGACAATACAATTATATGAGTCAATAGACAAAAGAATACATTTTTATCTCTCTGAATGGATAGATAAGGCAATACAGTTTTATATTAGATAAAAATAGGTTAGTATTTTTTATTATCTACGTGTCCATTACTTATATTTTACTTTTACAGGTCAAACTCGTTAAACAGTTTTATTATTTTGATTATTATCAAGATATATATATGTCTTTCTCCTATTTGAATGTTTATATTTTTACATGTCTCTCCTATTTATGTCTCTTTCCTATTTGTATCTTTATATATTTTTTTATATAAACAATATTAATATGATTAATTATAACTCGAGATTAATAGTTCTGATTTTATATGTTGAAATTTAAGAATTATTAATCTTAAATAAGATAGTTTACCTTACATATTAGACAGGATAATACAATTATACAAGTCAATACACAAGACAATACATTTTTATCTGTATGAGTGAATAAATAAGACAATACAGTTTTATAATTTTATATTAGATAAAAAAGGTCAGTTTGTTTTATTATCTACATGTCCATCACTTTTACTTTATGAAGGTCCAATTCGTCAAAACATTTTTACTATTTTGATTCTTATGGAGATATGTGTATGTCTCTTTGCTATTTCACTTTAAAAACAAAATATAAGCCATGGTAATATAATTATTATATAGTTATAATATATCGTGAAAGTAGGTATAAGTAAAAAATACAATATGGTTGATTACGGATGTTTAGTACTGGGAAACATGCCCCATCGCTCGCTGTATCAGTTCTAGAAGCAATACAGGCCGATTATGTATTTGTATTTGAAGTTGGAGACAACAGATACCGTGATTGTTTCCTCGCCAAAGATAGTTGAGGCCTGTCTAAAAGGCAATGACGCGAACTTCTCCAACCGACCCGCCAATTCGATCCGCAGACAAATACATTGGCTACGACTGCAATGGCTTCGTCTGGGCTCCCTACGGGCCTCAGTAGAGAATGATACGTAAGGTCTGTAACATTCATCTCTTCGAAAGTAAGGCCCTTGCGAGAAGAAGAGGTCGGGATGCTAGTGAAGTCCATTCTAGAACATGAGAAACAAGGGAACGTTAATTTAGTTTTGTCTACTTATTGACTTAAAACGTTTGTTAGAATTTTTCAAACAAGTTTTGGTTCCTATCATAGTGTCTCAAAGATTATATTTATCTCATTTTATGTATGGTAATAAACTTCTGTCTAATTGAAATGTTTTGTTCTTTCATATGTTTATTTCTTATATGTAAATTTATGTGTCAAGTATTGTTATTGTTTACATGTTGCTTATAGTGGGAATAGATACAACTTCTATTACTGTGGAATGGTCACGAGTAGAGCTGGTACGACACCCGAACATGATGAAAAGATGCCAAGAAGAATTAGACTCTTCCATGAAAGGGGAACATATAAGAATGAAAGAGTTGTACCTCAAAAATTTCCCCTACTTGAAGGTTGTGGTGAAGGAGACGTTAAGGTTGCACCCCTATGTTCCCATCTTTGCTCGTACGATGGTAGCCAAGGTGTGTGATATAGAGGGTTACCACATACCCAAGAAAGCTCGACTCATGATGAATACATGGGGTATGCACCGTGACCCAGAGGTGTGGAAGAGTCCACTAGAATTCATCCCTAACAGGTTTATAAACAATAATATTATTGTTTGTGGAAACCATTTCTAAATAATTCCATTTGAAATAGAGAGATGAATTTGTGCAAGCATGAGCATGGAGATCCACATGATTCAACCCATGTTGGCCACCTTAATTTAGTCTTTTGACTTATCTCTCCCTCATGACCAACCCTAAGACATTGGATATGGAAGAAGCTATCGGTATCACATTGCATAAGTCAATACCACTACTTATGTCTCCCTTTGGATATGTACAATTAATGTAATTAAGAAAGTGTGTTTAGAGTTTTAGTGAGGTACTTCTTTAATGATAAATTTATTATTGGTTATTATGGTAGAATAGAGTGAACTTTATAAAATGCTAAATTTATTTTATATTTAAAATTTGTCAATAAATAATTTTATTGTATATTTTTATTATAGTCAAATTTTATTGATTTAAATTTATGTAAAATATTGAAGTTTTATGTTTTACTATTGTAAAGTTTTTTTTATTTAAATCTTGTAAAATATGGAAATTTTAAAGTTTTTTTATCACATGTTTAATTTATTTTTTAAATTTTAATTTTGTTAATAATAATTTTAAATTCATATATATATATATATATATATATTCTGTTTAAAATTTGTTTTTAGTTTATTTTTTTATTTTTTTAATAGTAATTTTAAATTCAAATATATTCAAATATTTTTATTATAATTAAATTAAAATTTTAAATATTTGAATCTTTATTTATAATATTTTGGTCAATATTTTATTTGTTACTAACCAATATTTTTCATAAATAATAGGATGCTTTTGTCAAACTAAATGTTATATGGGTGAATCCATGAAAAGGGTAACACTTTTTGTCCAAAAATGATGGTGAAAATTCAATTTTTTACTTATTCATTGAAGCCCTAAAAAATCATATATGTCCCGTAAACTTTGACATACAATGACAAAAACAAATTGTAGGGAATTATGTTATCTTTCCACCTATATTTAAAAAAATGTCAAAATTGCATTTAATGATAGGTATGTTCTTGTAAATTTTATGGAAAGTAAGTCAACAAGTAGCTTGTGTGCACATAAAATAATTTAGTGAAAAATGCATAATTTTTGAAGAAAAAAAACATGAACCTAATTTACACAAAATGAATGAGGACGCACATTTTTTTAATTTATTTTGGAAAAATATATTTTTTATTAATTTTTGAAACTAACTATTTCAGATTTAATTGCATTTTGTACATATGTGAGTGAGCTGCATATAAATTTTTTTTTACTACTTACAAAAATCGAAAAACAAAAAATACAATTTTGAAGAGAATGTGATGATGTGGTGTGTATATATATTTTGAATTTTTTTTGTTGTGTACTTTTTATGTTGTTGATTTTTCTTTGCGTTGTTTCGAAGTTGTTGAAATGGTTTTTAAGTGAAAGTTTGAAAAAAAAAAATATCATATGAACTCTAAAACTTGTAAATTATATTTTGATGGATAGATGACTCATTGACGAATCCATTGGTACAAAATCGACCACCTAAGGTGCATCCCAGAGCAGGGTTTAGGCTTGCCAAATACGTTAGTAAAATTAAATTTTCAAAAATTGGGGCTAAAAGTTTAATTATAAGCCCTCGATTGAGTTATGAGCTCGATCGAGGTTTTCTGCACATTTTTAAATACGTCAATTGAGGTTTTGTGTGTGGTTAAGAAGAATCTCGATTGAGCCATGATCTTGATTGAGCTTTTAAAACTTTGATTAAAAAAATGGGTGCCATCTTCGCATGACATATAGTATAAGGGAATCCAAAAAAATTTAATCAAAGATTTTAAAAGCTCGTATCAAATAGTCATTCTTAGTATGGGATCCTCGAATTGAATTAAAATCAAACATAGAATTATAAGATAATCAAATTTAATAAAAAATAATTTCAACAAGAAGAATGATACTTGTGGCTAATAGTCAATACCTTGAAGAAGAAGAATGCAAAAACATTACTACCGTAACTTCCTCTAGATTTTATATGTGTAGATATTATTCACATAGTAATTGGAGTTACATATGTGATCAATCACATCTTTAACTCCAATTACTCTATGACCCATATCTACAAATGGTTTTAAAGGACCCTTCCCTATATTTTCTATGATTTCAGTCACATATATAAACACCATTCACTCATCTATTATATCTATAACCCCTCTCTACTAGTATTTGATTGAGTTTCTATGCAACAGACATGGTGAAATAAGCTCTGGTCTATTTTTGTTGTATACGTATCATAGTTACAGATGCTCGATCAGGCTATCAATGCTCGATTAAGAGTTAATAAAACCCATGATCGATGTACTTACCTCAATCAAAAGTTTTATTAACCCTCAATCAAGCATTTTAAAATAGTTCGATCGAGCACTTATTTAAGACATCAATCAAGTTTTTGAAAGCTCGACCAAGGAATTCAAATGGTGGGATTATTAATGATCATCCCTTTGACCACATAGTTTATTTGTCCATTTTTCTATCTTAGGAGGTCTTCATCACTCCAATAATAGATGGGGGACACCTGCCACTTACCCCACATGTCTGCATGAGTATAGGTGCCCCATAGATCAACCCCATTTGTAATGTACCCCTTAAACCTCAATCCCAACATGAGTAAAAATAAAGGTAAGACAATTTTTTTTTCTTTGTATTTTCTTTCAAATACTAATTATATCTTTGAACACCATCCTCAATCAGATATAGCACAATGGAAAATGAACTAAACATATTATGAACTGATCACTAACATGTCATGAATCAATTGTATTGAAATCGACCATTACAATTATTAACAAGATTAATGTTGATATATGCTTCACATGTTAGGTAGAGACCATATTGAGTAATTCCGACTGTGCATCTACATAATTCAACTATCCACCATGTCAATAGCATTGTAAATAAAACAATCATTACATGATTAGGCTGTTAATCATATCATACATGTAGTATCCCTAATCAGTGAAATTTACTATTAAGATACAACAACATAACTATTTATACTTTAGTGTCATTCCTTAAACAGTTGAGTCTCAAATTGTCACCTTTATAACGTACCCATTTAAGACACCTTTCAGCATAGATTGAAATGTAACTTTCACACTATGTGCCTCTCAGTGAATTACAATTAGTTATTTTAATCATAATGTAACTTTCACACTATGTGCCTCTCAGTGAATTACAATTAGTTATTTTAATCATTTACTTCTAACCACAACGTGTCTATTAGCAAAGGTGCAGATTTATCACGTTACCATCCCATTTAAGCAAAGATGTTCTAATTAAGGACTATCAGTTATTTATCTCTAGCTTGTGAATCATAAAAGGTATAGCATACCATTGGAGTCTTCAATCAACAATATGTTAGTAGTGTTGAAGCAATGTGTCTTCATTATCATGCTATAGTGTTTATCATTCTAAGGTATTAAATCAGTTGACAAAGTCGCACAACAAAAAGAGAAGTACGTAACATACAACAAGGAAGATACAGCATTAGACACAAAATCAGAAGGACACCAATATACGTGGTTCAGCCAACCTGTGGGCTACGTCCACCAAACCATCGTATTTTGTATTATTTATTCCAATAAAAGAATTACAGTCTGCAACCTCCTTGTTGCCATAATTTCTTTCGGTTATTCTCAATGGAGTATCTCTAAGTTGTCCATGAATAAGACTAGGATCACTTGGTTACTTGATCCATTCACAAGGATCAATCACTTATGTACATAAACCTAAAATAAAGATCATCAACAGTTTTAAATTCAAGGAAAAACTTCCTGTACTTAATTCCCCTTTTATGGTCACTACACTACTAATCCATCACGGCAAGGTTTGTAGCCTACCCTAATTAAAATGGCTCAATGTGTTCTCAGTTTTAACATGCTAAAAACCTCCCACACACACCTATATATATAAATATATAAATAATACGGTCATGTCAACAACCAAACACCGTTACCCAGTCAACAACTAACCACAATTTATGTTCAATCTGCCCAAGTCGAAAGTCTTTGAACAACGCACATAAAGAATTGATGTACACTCAACTACATACATAATCCTTTACTAACGCAAAATAGTAGTAGTATTTACTAATGCATGTCTTATTAAATAGACTAATTTAGTGACACGCTAGTGATTGAGTATTTGAGCAAAAGCAACTAAGACAAATTTAGTGCTCGAAATGTTTGACAGCAACCAAACTTCTTAAAATATAATTTATGTTGCTACGTGCAGCGGTTGACTGTTTTGTCTATTAAAACTTAACACTAGATTATTTCAATGAGTAATATTGTCTACTATCAATTTCACATCGGTTAGTTTTAACTCAAAACTATGAAGATAATATACGTATTGACAGACCGGTCAATAATGCTAGACAGCGATGCTAGTCCTGGGCTGCGGGAAACATGAAAATACTTTCCCTGAATTCGGAAAACAAAAAATGTCTTTCAGGAAAGTTTAACACCATACACTCAAACAAAACTAAGAAAATAGAAGGCGTAATGGAGCCACTGTTGCTAAAACAGCCAGCCATCCACAGAAGTGATTTTATAACTTTCATTATAATTTATCCTAAAAATCGTTCAATACCAACTTCGCTGGCAGACCACAGCTCTCACGATGTAACACACAATCGAAAATGCCCTATAAATCTATCTTTCACAGAGATAAAACATTATAATGAAAAGGCACTTGTAAAACCCCTTTTCAGATCCACCAACCGAAGCAGCATGGATGCCCATACAACGAAAAGGAATTTAGGGCGCAGAAGGTAAAATTATGGAATACTAATGTGAGGTCTCTACAACTCGGCTTAGTAAAAGAGTCGAAGAAATCCTGGATTCCTGCCAGGCACCTTCAGTGAAAGCAAAAGACACAAATCAAGGGGAAAGGATTGACCCATGCTTGGGATAAAAGTAGGTCATCCATCAACCTGAACCATACACAGACTCCAGTAGAATACCCTACGATAGAATAATATCACAGAAAAAAAAACAAGCTTACGATTGCCGGTGACTACTGATTGATTTCAGAAAGGTTTGAGAGCTTACACAGTACCACCTCGGAGTCCTGGCTGAGGCTATCCAACGCAGCAATCCTGTGCACCCATTCCCTGTGAAAAACTCTCTTTTCGAGACGCAGAGATTGGATGCCTCTGAAGCAGAGATCGATTTCTACTGGAAGGGAATGCAGAGCCCCGTCCCTTCGACGGAGAGATGTTCTCCCCCACCCCCCCTTTTGAAAATGCATGGCTCTTTGCTTTATAGGAAACGCAGAGGATATTCCCCAGAAAGAATCGCTGACTCTTCACAGAAAAATGCCGAGATCTCCTCCATGCGTATCGCCCCCAAAAGGAAACAGCTTTTCTTTTATAGAAACTAAAATAAACGCTGAAAGTAAAAGAAAATTATATTCTCCGCACGAGGTGCAGAGACGCCCGATAATTACCGGCATAAAAAAAAATGGTATCCTTCGTAGCGAGGAAGATTCCTTGCCCCCAATATACCATCAGAGAGGAGAATTGATCTTGGCCGCGGGTTCAGCATTGGGATATTTTCCCCGTTTTCTTCCGTTCAACAGCAAAAAAAATATGTCCTCCTGACAACCCTAGAGGCTCCATAAATCAATGATTATGATTTCCTGGTAATGCGCCCCCAAAATC
>LPNX010607355.1:495975-510762 GCA_001517045.1 Pseudotsuga menziesii | reverse complement strand
TGTAACGCTTTACGACACTGTACAACCATATTCCTGATCCTTCATTAGAGGAAATTTGGGGTTTGAAATGGGCCTCCTAAGGAAAATAATAAAATAATAGTTAAAACAATAAAAGAATAGTTATTAATTTTAGAGGAAGAATGAAAAAAACTACTTTGTGTGTTCGTATTTTTGACATATCTCCCTGTGTTTTTACTCAAATTATGAGCGGGATAGCTCATTGGATGTGGAATTTAATTCCGCATCCAACGAGTACCCAGACTGCATACTTTTGATGGACCCTGCTACCCCAAAAATGAGAAATACCTGAAAAAACATGATGATAATGTCATCAAAACATTTTTTCAGGTGTTTCTTATTTTTGGGGTAGCAGGGTCCATAAAAAGTATGCAATGTGGGTACTCATTGGATGCAGAATTAAATTTCGCATCTAACGAGCTCTCCCACTTGAAATTTGAGTAAAAACATAAGGAGATATGTCAAAAATACGAACAAAACAAGTAGTTTTCTTTTATGACAAATATGTCAATTCAACCATTATGGTTGACTCATTTTATTGAAATTATATTGGTTCTTGAATTGCAACTCACAAAATTTATTGTTGGAACATTTTCTTATAAGGCCCATTTTAGACCCCAAATTTCCTCTAATGTGTGCATCGGTTCTCCTCGCGTGGGCTACTGGCATATGGATCTTTGTTGACGTGGGAATAAAGTATGGTGTCAAATGGAGAGGGTAGGATCCTGAGCCTTCTTAAGTGAATACCATCATAGGAGCAATACACGTGGGTAACAAAACAACGAGAAACCGTTCTTTACTTTAAATGTTTGAGAATATTCCAACTAACAGCGCGCGGATTGATTTGAGGGTTGTATGGCGAGCTGGATGTGATCTATGCATGTTTAGAATGGGTGTGTGTCCACATGGAGGCTTTTTTGGAAACCATAATCTGCAAATCAAGTCTATGTATCATGCATGTTTTACAAATATCACATAATTGCAAATAAATCATGAAATAAAGAAAATCAGCCAAAACTTGCATAAAACTCAAATACGTTCATACCTGGGGTTGAATGATAAGTTGAATGACAAAAAGTATACCAAGAGGTGAAAAAAGTGATTCCAAAAGAGTAAATTAACAACCAATAATAGTGAAAAAATTGGGATCAACACTCCCCCAAACCAGAGAGATGCCAGGTCCCACTGAGCAAAACAAGAATGAAGTTTAGGAAGAAGGTTGCGCTGCATCAGCAGCTGCCTTCGACTTAGCAAAGGAAATGGGAGATTTTAATTTCAATTGCCTCTCATATGCATTTAAAACAATGTGCCTCTCCTGACGAGAGTCACATGAATAGGTTATGGCCTTGTTAAGATCTTCAACGACCTTGACTTGTATACACAGCTCCTTGTTCTCTTGGCAAAGATTAGCAATTATCTTGGCATATTATTCATTTTGACTTGCTGACCATGCCAATTCTTGAGTCAATTGATCGATTGTCTTCTGATGCAAAGTAGCTGGCTCTATGAGGAATTTAGAATATTGAGGAGGACTCAATTCTCTCGAAGGTGTCTCAAGGTCAATGGAGGGAATTTGTTTTTTAGGATCCATGCCTTGAGCAGATGGAGACTAAATGGCTCTACAAGGAATGATAAGTTGAATGACAAAAGGTATACCAAGAGGTGACAAAAGTGATGCCAAAAGAGTAACTTAACAACCAATAATAGTGAAAAAAATTAGGATCAACACTCCTCGAAACCAGAGAGATTCTAGGTCCCACTGAGCAAAACAATAATGAAGTTTAGGAAGAAGGATGAGCTGCATTAGCAGTTGCCTTCGACTTAGCAGAGGAAATGGGAGATTTGAATTTCACTTGCCTCTCATGTGCATTTAAAATAGTGTTCCTCTCCTGACGAGAGTCACGTGAAGAGGTTATGGCCTTGTTAAGGTCCTCAATGACCTTGACTTGTATACACAACTCCTTGTTCTCTTGGCAAATATTAGCAATTATCTTGGCATATTCTTCATTTCGACTTGCTGACCATGCCAATTCTCGAGTCAATTGATGGATTTTCTGCTGATGCAAAGTAACTCGCTCTATGAGGAATTTAGAATCTTGAGGTAGACTCAATTCTCTCAAAGGTGTCTCAAGGTCAATGGAAGAAATTTGTTTTTTAGGATCCATGCCTTGAGTAGATGAAGAAGTAGTCTGAAGAGCAGCATCCTTGAGAAAATTAGCTGAGACACTGGCTAAGGTAAAGAAGGGTGAGTTGAAAGTAGGTTCATCTACTTCGTCCATATGATCTAGATGATCGGTCTGAACGGTAGGCTGAACAGTGGTCTAAATGGACTTTTCCTTCCTGCTCCTAGTTTGAATTTGTGGAAAAGGTAGAAATTCAATGGACACAAGGTTTATAGGCGTAGGTGAATGGGGAAGTGACTTGATTTTGGTGTATCTTCATCAATATGCACAATTTTTGGGTTCTTCTTTTCTGTGGAAGGGGTTTGAATGGATTCTCGGTCATGGGTATAACAAATACATTTTTGAGAGTTAGGGATTTTGTAAGGGGTTTCTTTACCAAATGGGGGTTCATTACTTGAAATACAAAACTATCCTAAATTTTCCCCTTTACCCTCAACTGATGACTGATTAAAATTTTAATAAGACAGTGGTGATATAAACTACCAAAGGGAATAATGGTATTTTTCCTAACTTGGGTAGAAATTTTCTCTAGGTTCTTCAGAAAATAAAATGGGAAATTTATGGCTTGATCATCAACAAAATGTGCCAACAATCTCAGGTTACAAGCTTTAAAAATGGTGTACTTACCCTCACAGATGATCAATCGGATAATGATAGTTAAGGGCTCATGGTATTCAAGCTTAATCCACTCCCTATGGAACCCTTTTGTACCTGCAACATGTTGATATTCAACCCTGAGAGCAAATTCATGAGTCATCCGTGGAAGAAAGAGGTGCGTGTGCCAACGAGCACCTTCCCTGGATAGTTTGGTGGACAACGCGGTACAATCCTTAGTCACAAAAAATATGAGAGGGCTAACCTTAGTCGTTTTCCCATCGAATCCTTTGGTAAACAATAGTGAGATATAGTCATCATGGCCATCAAGAATATGAAGGAAAAAACCCCATCCTATACAAAGAAACACTTTACGGCACATTTTGAACTCAGGGAGCTGAAGCAAGTCCTAGTAACTGACAGGATCATAGAGGGTCAACATTGTTAAACAGAGGTCAAGGAATGGAAATGGATACAGATGGTTGCAATAGATTGCAAGAAACTTGGATTGAGAGACTGAGGAAAGATGAGGGAAAACATAATGAAACAAAATTCACACAAGTTTCATTTTAAGACGTGATCCTTATGAACGATTGAATGATCGTGGACAAAGATTTAGCACATTCGAACAATCGTTCTATCATGAAAATATCTTGAATCATGTGTTGTCATAAGGATGCGTGCATTGGTGAATTCGTAAGGTTCTCATATATTAAATCATGCCCAAAGTAAAATTTGGATAGGTTGAATGATTTATTTATTACAGAATCCATAAAAATGAATTTAAAACCATAATAATTATAATCAATAGGATGATACGACACTTGAACATTTCCACGTGTGATTTGATGAGAGGGTAAGGGAAATGATAATAAAAAATATCCTAAAATCATATCATATCAATATAGAGTTAAACAATATCATATCATATCGAAATTATAATCAAAATCATAGGTCGAGGTGAGTCCTAATGAAATCATAATTCTTTTGTAAGCTTGTGAATGAGACCTAATAATTATGGGTATGATTAATCTAATTAAACTCTTTTCCCATGAAAATTAAATGAAATTGGCATTTTGACATCACGCCACTATAACGTTATAATTTTCATCCAAATCATCATTTGGCATTCCATTCGGGCTGGCATTCGACCCTTCATATGGGCCTTCTGTTAAAAAATATGCTTTACTAGATCTGGTTGCTGCTAATAATGCAGTAAATTTTTCTAGGCTTCCAGCACACAAGGATTATGTAAAACAACTCTATTGAAACTTCAGTTTCTCCCTTCTTCATTCATCAAATATTAGAACCAAGTTCCACTACTTGCATTATCCTAAAGCACCTATCATTTGTTAGAGATAAGTGAACCTTCTTTATAAATAATTAGAAAATAAAGACATTCAAATCTTCCCCCAAACCAAAAATATGGCGTGTCCTCAAGCCATCAAATAAAAACTGATTGATGTCCAAATAATTCAACAAATAGTTCTAATATGTTGTTATTATTTATGTAAGAAAAAGAAACATTAACTAGTAAATGGAGATGATTCAGATATGTATTTTCATAAAAAATAACAGTGCTTAGGGAGACCATACAAATAATGATAGTATAATTGATGCAAAAAATGCAATAGGAAAATCAAGTCATCCATGCCTCATTTTAAGGATATCTTGTCACCCAAAGAATATTTTAAGTTCACCCTGGAGCTTGTGATATTTCTATAGATATGGGTCCCATTTTTAGAATAATCATATCCCAGGTATCCATTTTTTTTAACAAACTATGTGCATAGTGATGCATTAACTAGATATTTTTTACCTGATATTGCCTCGCTTCCAACAGGCATGTTCAGTACCCCATGGGGTTTATCTTGGTACCATGGAAGAAGAGCCTCATTGCTAGTGAGCTTGTTCAGTACCCCGACGAGTTTACTTGCACTTACCAGGATTCCTTGATTGAAGATGTTACTTAGAATGCACCCTCTCCCAGCAAGCCTGTTCAGTACTCCGAAGGGTTTGCTTCATATAAAATTTTTAATATGTGGAAGTCGGTTGGTACTTAGAGTGAGTTAAGCCTGCTAAACACATAATTGAAATTTTTAGAGAGAACCTTATAAGTAACTACTTGCATAATGGCCTAAATTATAGATCTTGTCAAAACATAGTAACTTAAAGCTATTCCTTGAACTCTCAATCTATCTTCTTCATAAAAGATTAGTAATGTTCCCCACAAGTAGAATTTTCACTTACTCTTGAGTTACCTCAAAAATGGTTAAGAGACAAGTTTTGATAATGAGTGTAGGATGAACTAGTATTCCATAGGTGTAATATAGAATTTTGAAGAACATAATGATTAGAGTAGTTCTTAAGCAATTGTTCTATTGATAACTCAGAAATATGCATATTTGAATCAAATGCCATAAAATCATAAGGAATCATGGAAGAAAGTGGGTAGGAATGATATACAAAACATTTTAATTTCATTATAAATCCTCGTTTTTAAAGAAAAAGAGTTAGGATGTATTATGAGTTCTTAGAGCACTTCCCTTTTTAGACAACATTTCATGGGCTGATTAAAGAGACAAGGTTCTTGGAATAAATCTAGAAAACCACTTGTCAGATGATTCAAATTTATTCCCAAAAAAAACATATGTATCAAGAAAAAGTCATATAAAATCAATCAATGTTTCGACAAAGGAAAAGAGACTTCCCATTTTATTTGACAAAATTCCATAAGCTGATTATAAAACTAAATTCCCTGCATAAATGTAGTCATCTTACTAGAAATTACTTTTATTTATTAAAGAAAAAATGTATATTTACATATATACATAGAGACAACACAAAATAATTTAAGACTTAGGAGGAGGAGGAATGACTTCCTCTTCAACCAGCTCCATCTCCTTTTGTTGTAAGACATTCTTCACAAAATATTGTCTAGATATTGGTTGATGATAAAGTCTAAGTCTATGTCCATTTACGACAAAGGAAGTTTGTGAATAATCAATTGTCTTGATTTCCACTGATCCATTATCTAAAGATGTAACTACCTCATATGGACCCATCCAACAGGTAGTAAATTTTCCTTTGAAATTTTTATACCTTGATTCGAATAGTAATGCCCAATCCCCAGTATTAAACTGATTTTTCTTAATAAATTTATCATGCCATTTATTTCGTTGATTTTGTATTAACATTGTCCTTTGAAGTGCATCTTGCCTAATCTCATCTAGTTCATTAATCTATAAAATTCGTTGTTTCTGTGCCTCATCCAAATCCATACCTAATTGTACAACCATACGAAAAGTATTAACTTGGAATTCAATAGGTAAAAGGACTTGTTTCCCATATACTAACTCATAGGGTGTATGTCCTTCTATAAGCTCACAAGGCCTCTGGGATTCTATCTTCCTAGTCCTTATGATGTAGCTGATTAATTTTGGTTAAGATAGCTTCCAATACCTAATTCGTTTACTCTACCTTGCCATTGGCTTGAGGATGGTAAGGTGAGGACTTACAATGTTGGATACTATATTTTGTTGTAAGTTCTTTCATCAATTTAGAAGTGAATTGAGAAACTTGGTCAGTGACAATTTCCCTAGGCACACCAAACTGAGTAAATATCTCTTCATATATAAATTCTACCACAGATTTCTGTGTGGCTCAAAACAAAGCTTTATCTTCTACCCATTTGGTGACATAGTGTAAATTTGAGCACATAGATCTGTAGACAAATACACAACTCACAAAGTGGATCTCACAATTTACTCAGCAATTGAAGAATGAAACAGTGCAAAAAAAGGCTTGCAGCTGTGAATGCTTTCATTATTAAAAAAGTAATCTGATGATAATTACAATGAAGTAAAATGCCTTTAATAGCCACAAGCAATTCGAATCCACATGAGGAAGTTCGAATTGATTAGACTCTACTTAACTGTAGGTAACCAAGACCTTGTCTAAATCACTATCGGAGGACTCAGTAGTTAACTGACCTTGTCTAAACCATAACCGGAGTTCATCAGAGCTCTAAAACACAACTCAAGTGTTACATTCAGTGTTGACTAAGGTTAACTGACTGTGGTAGGTGAGAAATGTGACCCACATGTGTTCAGTCAAGTAAACCTAGCACTAACTGAATGTAGAGGACTAGAACTGAATGTAACTGACTCCTAACTTAGCTTGACTAATCATTAACTGAAGTGAACTGACCTTGGTTGGTTTCGGCACTCCAAGTGGCTTCCTAAATTGTAGGGATTGGTCTAGGAGGCTCCTAAACTGATGCAATCAAGTGCAATAAGTGATAGTGAGGCTCAATTAGTGTTCGCCACACTTTAGTAACTAAAACATGTGCCCCAATTAGGTCAAGTGGACCCAATGGTGTTAATGACTATAAATAGACTGGATGGACTCCCGATTTAGACATGACTCCCAATTTAGACATATGACCAAATTTGGACAAGGGAGGATTAATAATCCTAACACCCCCCCTGAATGATAACTTGGACAAACTGTGGGCCTTGGTAACTAAGACCATAGGTCACCCATTACATCAAGTAAAATAAAGTAACTGCTTTATACAAGGAGCTGGGGCAAAAACCGCATGGGACAAAATCCCTCCCTCTAGCTAAGCAAGTAGAATCAGCTCTCAAGTTTGAAAAACTTGAAAATGTGTTGCTGCAATCTTCATCTTTGTGAGGTAGTGAAGCAGCATGCATGGTGTGCTGTGCACAGGTATTCTAGGGCCTGGCATGTAGACTTCTCCTTCTTCTCCAAAAATGATGATGGGAAGAAGGAGGAATGCAACCTTTGTCTCTTGCTGAATGAAGAGGTGTATGATCATATCCATTCTTTTGAATGTAGTAAGATTGATCCTTTTCCATATTGCATCTTATAGGAAGTCTATTGCATCTCCCTGAAGGAGGTAAAATAGCATGACATAGTGCAAGAGTCTTTCCTTTCTGAGTGTTAGGTGAGTTTCCAGTCATCTTCCTAGCTTCCAGTTTGGAAGTAGGGACTGAATCTAGATCTGAGTCACCCTGAATCTCAATGTCATAAATTGATATAAATGGATCTGCAATACTAGTAGAAGATGTAAAAGAAGTAGATGCAATGATTTTACCTTCCCTTGCAGGTGGCTGCTGAGAGTGCACTGGTTCCGAAGGATCCATGAAATGTGAGAACTCATATGCTTTTGAAGCATGATTTGCAGTACCCTTTGCTATGATGCTCCCAGTAGAGATATTTGTGATCTCCACTGAGTTAGGACCAAATATCACTCGCTTTAGAGATCCAGTATGGGTCATCTGATAGACAGATAACAGGTTTGAAGCTAGGGAGAGAACAAATAGCACATCTTTGAACCTTCCATGTTCAAGTTGGATAGAGCCCTTCCCTTTTGTTTTGACTTCACTGTTATTGTCCATCTGAATACTAGGACCATCAAAGGACTGATAAGAAGAGAATGATTCTATGGATGCAGCCATATGGTTGGAAGCTCCAGAATCAATGAGGAAGATAGGTGCTGATGTGCAACAAGCCTTCAGTGCATGTCCTTTCCTTTGGTATTCTTCTTCTTCTTCTTCAAAGTCTTCCTTCCTTGCACTCGCAGGTATAGAAATGTTGTGATTTTTCAAGAGAAGGGCCATTTCATCAAGTTGTCTTCTCATATAGGATCTTTCTGAATGGAAGCCCCTTCCACAGTAAGAGCAGAGGACCTTGCCTTTGCCATTCTTCTTGCTTCTCTTCGAACCTGAAGGTTATTTTGACTACTCTTTCTTCACAGGGGACTCATCTCTTTTCTTTCCTTTGTCATTCGCTACCTTATCTCCTCTTGCAAATAGAGCTATATCTTTGGGAGATCGAATGATCCCCATTTGGATCAATTTATCATTCTCAAAAATAAGAGATTGGATGAAGGCATTAAGAGTGGGCATCTTCCAATTTGGAGTAGTGAGCCTTACTATTTGGAAGGTGGATACAAAGACTGAGTAGTCTACATTGAGCTTTGTGAGAATGGAAAGGATGAGCTGATATTCATCCTTCTTCACTTTGCATTGCTTCAACTGATATATCAGGTTCTTTAACTTTGAGAAGAATTCATTTAGAGATTTGAAATTGGATGGATTGAGACTAATCAGATCATTTTCTAGCTGATGGATCCTCATCTCATCAGGCTTATCAAATAAGGAAGCAAGCTTGTCCCAAACCTCCTTTGGAGTGTCCAAGTCTTGGATGTGAAATCGAAGATCTCTAGAGACTGAGGAGAGCATGATTCCAATGGATTCATCAAGCCTGTTCATGTACTTAGCTTTGTCTTTATCTGATTCTGGCTCTTCCTATGTTTCTTTTATGAGTCTAAAGAGATGCTTGGTGTGGAGCAATACTCTCATGTCATCCTTCCACTAGTGACATTTGAAGGGAGTGAGAATCTCCACTGGATGAGCCATTTTGAATGTAATAAGAAAGACTGAGCTGCTGTAGCGAATGCAGTGAGAAGAAGAGGTTGCTTGTAGCGAATGCTGTAAGAAAAGATGATAACCTGTCACACAATAAAACATACAAAGTAAGGTTGGTAGTCTGCACTTTTGGAATTTCCTTCACACCCAGCATAGTTGATCAAGCAAGCTTGATCAACAATTTCCTAACTTGGGATATTAAGTGGTAAATTCTCTGCTTCTGGTGCAGTACTGGAAGGAGCAATTTTCCCAAAAAAAAATGATCCGGTTGGAGATCTGAGGAGGAGAGGATTCTTGTCCACCGAGGCTCTGATACCATGTAAATTTGAGCACATAGATATGTATACAAATACACAACTCACAAAGTGGATCTCACAATTTACTTGGCAATTGAAGAATGAAATAGTGCAAAAAAAGGCTTGCAGCTGTGAATGCTTTCATTAATAAAAAAGTAATCCGATGATAATTACAATGAAGTAAAATGGCTTTAATAGCCATAACCAATTTGAATCCACATGAGGAAGTTCGAATTGATTAGACTCTACTTGACTGTAGGTAACCAAACCTTGTCTAAATCACTATCGGAGGACTCAGTAGTTAACTGACCTTGTCTAAACCATAACCAGAGTTCATCGGAGCTCTAAAACACAACTCAAGTGTTACATTCAGTGTTGACTAAGGTTAACTGACTGTGGTAGGTGAGAAATGTGCCCCACATGTGTTCATTCAAGTAAACCTAGCGCTAACTGAATGTAGAGGACTAGAACTAAATGTAACTGACTCCTAACTTAGCTTGACTAGTCATTAACTGAAGTGAACTGACCTTGGTTGGTTTCGGCACTCCCAGTGGCTTCATAAATTGTAGGTATTGGTCTAGGAGGCTCCTAAACTGATGCAATCAAGTGTAATCAGTGGCAGTGAGCCTCAATTAGTGTTCTCCACACTTTAGTAACTAAAACATGTGCCCCAATTAGGTCAAGTGGACCCAATGGTGTTAATGACTATAAATAGATTGGATGGACTCCCGATTTAGACATGACTCCCAATTTAGACATATGACCAAATTTGGACAAGGGAGGATTAATAATCCTAACACATAGTCTATGTGAACTAGGATGTGTTTCTTCTTGCAGGACATGGGAGAGATTGGTCCTACAAAATCAAGAGCCCATTTCTCAAAAGGCTCAATCATGACCTGAGGCTGTAAAGGCATATCATTAGATGACGTAGGTATACAGATTCTTTGGAAAATATCACATCCTCTAACATACCTAGAAGCATCCTTAAAAATGCTTGGCCAGTAATAGCCAGAATGCAAATTTTTTTATGTTGTCTGCTTGTCAGAAAAGTGTCTGCCACATGGCCCATCATGGAATGCACAGAGGATTTCTATCATCTCATCCTCCTGTACACATCGCCTGATAATAAGATCTAGGACGGTATGAAAAAAGGTCATTTCCAACCCAAGATTAATTAGAACTCTGGATGACAACTTGACCTTTCTCATGTGGAGACAAGTGGTTTTCTAACTTCCCAATTGCTAAATAATTAGCAATGCCTGCAAACCAAGGAGTTTGAACAGACACAGCAAATAGATGTTCATCTAGGAAAGTATCATCAATGGGTTAGCACCATCATCATGTTGAATACAAGAGAGGAAATCTGCTGCCAAATTCTCTCTACCAGGTCGATCGACGACGGTGATATTAAATTCCTGTAATAGAAGAAGCCATCAGGTCACCCTACCATTGGTAATTGGTTTATTCATTAAAAATATGATATAATAATGGTCCGTATGCACACAAAATTTATATCCTGTGATGTAATGGAGAAATTTATTGATAGAGTATACTACTGCCAGAAACGCCTTTTTAGTAATAGTGTAATTTAGTTCAGTAGGAGTCAGAATTTTTGCTAATAAAGTACATGGCATAAGATGCTTGACCTTCTTTTTGACCAAGGACTCCTCCTATGGCCATGTCAGAAGCATCAGTGAATATATGAAAAGGAAGATACCAACCAGGACCCCTGAGCATTGGTCCTCTGATAGCTTAGCCTTTAAGACCTCAAAATCACTTTGACAGGATTCAGTCTATTAGAATTCTATATCCTTCATATGCAGTTTAAACATTGGTGCAACTATTTTAGTGAAATTTTTGATAAAACGTCAATAGTAACTTGCATGGCTAAGAAAGATTCTTATCTCGTTTTGAGTTTTTGGAGAGGGGAGACCGAAAATTAATTCTATTTTAGAAGGATCGACCTTGATCCCTTGTGAAGAGACATGATTCCCCAAGATTATTCCTTCTGCTAATAACATCTTTCATATTTCATGGCTAAGGGCTAGGTTTGTCTCTTGACATCGGATCAGGACCTTTTCAAGATTATTGAGAACCTCTTGGAAGGTATTTCCATACGCTATGAAATCATCCATGTAAACCTCTACATAGTCATGTATAAGATCAACAAAAATTCCTAAAACTGCACATTGAAAAGTGGCAGGTGCGTTACATAAGCCAAATGGAAAAACTCTATCGGAATATGTCCCCCAAGGGCATGTAAAAGTAGTCTTATCGTGATCCTCAGGTGCTATCAAAATATTATTGTATCGACTATACCCATCAAGAAAGGAAAAGTATTGTTTGCCAGACATGGTATCTAGAACTTGGTCGATAAAGGTCAAAGGAAAGTAGTCCTTAACTGTGGCCTTATTCAGTTCTCAGAAGTCAACACAGATACGCCATTTCTCTTTGACTTTCTTTGGGACTACCACTAGAGGAGATAGCCATTTACTATCTGAAATTGGGTAGATGAAACCAACATTGAGGAGTTTTTGTAACTCTTCTTTAATTATGTCATTCAAAGAAGGATTCATCCTCCTATGAGGGTGCCTTATGGGGGATATACTAGAATCCATGTAAATATGGTGAATACAAGTGTCAGGGTGTATACCCTTCATATCAATGTACTACCATGCAAATGCTCTGGATTGAAACTTAAGAACCTTAAGGAACTGTTCTTGTTGACTCTCGGTTAACTTTGCATTTATGTGTAGAAGTTTTCCAGGGCTAACTTCACAAGGCATCTATTGTGCCCCTACCCAACAGCCTTTAAAAAACATTATTTCATCAAACAAAATTGTGTTTTGTTTTGATGAAATGTTTGAATTTCATATAGCAAAACTAAAGAATTGACAGCTACTGAAATGGTGACATTACAGAAGCTACTGAAACAATGAAATTAAATGTTTTTAAAGAAAACCTTTGCGAATTATGGATTAGTTGACAAAATCGCTACTTTGAAATTATTTTTGAATGGATTTGCATTGAAAATCAAGGGATAAGTGTTAATAATTTGTCATGACTTAATTTTGAAATCTTATTCAAATATTTATCATTTGATTTTATTATGTGATTTTGTTATTATAAATATTGCTAAGGTTTTGAGATCGGAAGGTTGAAACTATCAAACAATATGAGTATTCTTAGTATTGGTAATATTAGTGAATATTCCTCCACATGGGTAAAAGACAAAGTAACCATAAACATTATTGAATATTTTCCATATCAAACGACAACCAAAAGAGTATTTTAAACAATAAAGAATTATTTCATGGATTAAATATGATGTTTATATTGAAAGGAGATTTATGGTAGTGAAGCTTTCAGCACTTTTGCAATTAATACCATATCTTGTTTTCATAAATCCCCATAAGTGGATGGACATCATGACAATTTCCAAAATATTGTTGCCACATTACAAGGAGTTTGAAAAGCATATATTTGTTTTCTCAAATCATTTTTGAATTTAAGCAGATCGATAGGGAGTTCGATTTGAGAAAGGATCTACTTCTCTATCATACATTTATGGTGATTTCGCACAAGTCGTTGTCATTTTACGAAGAAATAAATTTAAATCTGCAAATGTGCATTCACCGCCAAATTAAGAATGGGATTAGGGATTGATTTAATGTCATTAACAGATTGCATTTTGTTGTTTTGAGGATATACCACCATATGCCAAACAAAAACTACAGCGAATAAAATAATTTACCACATTACCATATTTGAATTGATTGTGAAGACATGTGTGGACAGATAAATCCTGATATTTTGTAGATAAAAGAGATTTAGTCTTCAGCAAATATATTTTCATTAATTCTTTTTGAAAACCTATTAGCATGAATTAAATATTGCTGAGATATCATCAAAGAAATGATTGTAAACACCACGTTTCTCTTCCAGAAATTAATGCGTAGACATTTAGTAATAACATTTATTGAGTTATTCATTTTGTTTCTGCAGAGATTCGAGGGTCTCAGGCAATTAGCTTCATTCCAGAAAAGGAACGAAACTGCCGGGATTGTTGCTAGTTACAAAAATCGCGTTTTCAACTAACAGGCGTTTTTCTAGGCTACATTGTGAGCAGATGGAGGCAGATCTAAAAAATCCGCCACATGGGTTTTCTTCAGAATGGACCCATTTAGCTTTACTTAGGAGGATTTCACCAGAAAGTGATGGCTTCTAGGATATTTTAGGGATCCTCTAAGCGCGATTTTTGCGGTTGCGGCCGGCAAAAATTCGCCTGTGTAAAGCTCGATTTGGTTTCCATTTCTTCTGATCTTTGTCTATTTAAGAAAACTGGAATTTGATGGTTGAAGAGGAGCAGAGGGGGCTGCTACAGCTTTAAAGATTTCTCTTTTGAAAGCTCTAGGAACAATGCTGCCAGGGAGGAGCTCTCTTTGAAGAATTATTTCTTCAAGAAGATCTCAATTCCTGATTGCTGAAGAGTTGGAGTGCTCAACAGTGCCAAGAGAGATTTATATTCCAGATCTGATGAGACGCTAATGAGACGCTGCCAGTGGGAGTCGATAGTTGGAGAAATGAGAGGACAAGACTATGGTTTGATTTACTTGTTACTTTAGACAGTTTCCTGTCTGCTGCTACGATATTTTGAACTGGTGATATTTAATATATGTTTATAGTTTGTATACTTGGCATATAGTTTATGATATCTATTAGTCTTGTCATCACTTTTCTATATTATCCATGTTTGTTACAAAATTCTTTAAAGAATTTTGCAAATATATGTCTTTTATGATTATCGACTTTTAAATGTCTCAATTTTACTGATATATCATGTTGTGTATTTGATGATTGATATCGTTGCTTATATGACATGTAATGATTACTGTATGGTTTTGTTAAGGTTTAAATTTCTTTTAATATTATCAAGGGTATTCATACAGTAGTTTTATCAGCAGGATTCGATCGCAGGTTAATGTTATTTAGCTCCTGATCGGGATTAGAATTAGAATAGATTTTATTTCTGTCAATTATCTTATTTAAAAAATCTATTTGAATCAGATCTTTGTATATGTATTACATTTGGATTATTTCTTGTAATTACTATGCAAATGTATGAAATATATCTCTGTTAATACTCATTTTTCTATTCCTGTATTTTAAATTAACTTCTTTAAGTAGATTTAATTTAACAGTTTGCCCTTGTTATATATAACATTAATTAACCTTTGT
>LPNX010607355.1:412245-490160 GCA_001517045.1 Pseudotsuga menziesii | reverse complement strand
TTGTCTCTTGTGATGTGCTTATGTGATTGCTGTGCTTGTTATTCTCTCAGTGAAAAGATCTTATCATAATGCTAGCTTAAATGTTGAAAAACTAACATTGTAATCATAGGTATAGGTCTGATTAACAATCAGTATTGTTAGCTTTAACCATTAGACTTTTGGGCCAACAGAGCCTTTAAACCTGTCGGAAACAACCATCCCAAATAGCTTGGAACCTGCTCTAAGGATCCCGATCTGGGTTGTTTTCCTCGTTACGTGCATAATCACATATACCCATAAACAGTATCGTATAATACCCTATATTCTCTTCAATTACAAAGACACAAAGTGTATCCACAAATGTTGAGAGGGCCTTATTTTCTTGAAACTCATCTCCAAAAAATTGATTGAATTGAGAAAAATACTGAGGGAAATCTATACAGGTTATTGAAGAAACAAATTGGTTTAACACATTCTCAGTAGTCTGCTCCTAAAGTGCCCAGGAGTAGTAGTAGGCACTAGGAAAGAAAATATCTTCAATATTTTCATCCCCAAAGGGGCAGTCTAACCACCGCAATTTTTCAGTTACAGTTTTTGTTGGGGGTTATAAAGCAAGTTTTTGTTTGGACAACCCATTGTAAATGGTCATTTCCCCATCCCTACATCCTATGAAGGTGTTATTGATAGCCATCCATGGTATTCCGAATATAATAGGATGGCCTTTAGAAGGATCCTTTAGTTCTACTACCACGAAATCAACAAGATATTCCCATGAAGCTACTGATACAACAATGTCATTTAGAACCTGTTACCACCTAAGTTGTACTTAGTGGTTTTTTATCAAGTGAGCTTGGTGAACTGGACAAGGATAACTTGTTCGGACTTCAAAATACCTTCAGTCTTGTTTCTGGGAAACTTTGTTGTACTATATCACATGTTCATACCCCCTTGGGGAAGTTGTAATAAATGTTCTAGCATGACAGTGTCTGTAAAAGACTCAGTCTCTTAGACTTTATTTGTCAATCCGATTAGCCCAGGGTGTTTTTTCCCTTGGTTATTATTGGTTGTTGAATAAACGACTGATAATTTCTGAGTTTTTCACTCAATACCTCCAAAGTTGGGGTGGTCGTCTTGGCATTTAGGCCTATAAAGGTTATTAGAGTTTATGTGTCAATGTATAAACATGCTAGGCATTTTGGTCGAGTCATATGAACATGTCTAAGTCCCCCTAGGTTTTTTAATTTTTTTAATTTTTTATTTTTTCAGTGTTTTTTATTAAAATTTAATTTTTCCAAAACTTAGGCTATTTTTTAATAGTTTAATTGGGAAAATTGGTTTTGTAATAAAAGTGGGATCGAAAGTCAGATTCAGTCATGTAGGTGCTCATTTTCAAGCTAAGACCACCCAATAAACCTATAGACCCACTATTTCCTAGTTTTGAGTGATTTTCCATCACTGAGGTCAGAAAGCGCCAAAAAATCAATTATTTATTATTTTAATTAATAAATTGATGAATAATGGAGCAAATCCAAAATCCTAGATCAGTGGATTCTCAGTCAATTTGATTGAAATCAATCAAATCTGAACCAGATTGACTGGATCGGACAAATCCTTGACTGAAGGAGGTGATCTGGATAGATCGAAAGTTGAACTTCAACATCCTTTATGGGGAATTGCACACTCTCTCTCTCCTCCACACATGTGGGTTCTCTTGGAAGCTATGTGGATTGATGTGTCAATATGTGGGTTGATGTGTTAGCTCAATCATCCCCCCAATTGACTAGTAGGCTTAGCGGAAGCTCATTTCAGCTTCAGATTGGCATTGATGGACTCTCCTTCAGTTACAGTGGTTTGTCTCCTTGGGATTTGCACCCCTTGGGATGGATCTCCTTTTTTTGTATAAATAAAACTCAGATCACCTCTTCCAAGCTAGTTAGAACTCGGATTGAGGTGTTGTTGCTCTTGTACTATGTTATTGTTTATTATTCTGGAATAAATAAGCTTTGGAGGCAAGATCTATGGCGTAATTCTCTTCATGTGTTGATGGTGATTGTCAAATGCTTATGAGGTATAATATGTGTTATTTATCATTGCTTTTGCTGGTTAATTGTTGGCCTTGAAGGAGAGAGCTCCCTCCTGTTAGGGTACGAGTTTATTCTAGTTTGATTTATGCTCTTACTGTTTGCTTGTTTCAAATCTATTGGAGTTGCATGTATTTTAAGTTTAATTGCATGCTTTCTAATTATATCTTCTAGCAGCACCTATGTTTTAACCATCTGTTTGTGCAAGGATTTCTAAGTTGCAGGTGATATCGCTTGTAGAAGAGGTTGAGATGGTTTGCATCTTCCTCATCTTCAATATCTTCTAAATGACACAGTCCCTCGGTGTTCCACCAAAGAAGACTCCAAAGCCCAACATTCCCAGGCTTCCAGCACTCTTTCTCTCTCTTTCTCCTTCAAAAAATCAATTGTCTTACCTAGTTACTATTTTCGAAAGCATTGTTATCATTTGGATCTGTTATATTAAAGTAAAATTTACATAGATCTACTATTTCAAATATCATAGTCTAGATCTCATTTCTGAAAAGTATCATTAAGCATTCTAGATCTAGCATAAGGAAATCATCTGTTTTGCATGGCAAGTTAAAGAAAATCAGTAGGTTGCATGCTCTAGATTTCTTTTTCTATTTTGAAAAATATTAAATCTAGCAATCATGGCATATTTCATTGGCTGCACAAACAGCAAGCCAATATCCCAAGGAAAGCTTGCTTTCCTTGGTTCCTTTTTCACCTATTTAGCTAGCTTTAACTTAGTCTTTTTTGAGTTAAGGTAGGCTGACCCAAAGGTACTCTTAAAGTGCTTTTGGGAATATCTTATTATAACATTCTTGCTGGTTTTTAGCAGGTGTAACAGAAAATAAAATAATATGTTGTTCAAAAGTGGCCTCGAGAGCGTTCAAATCTCCCTAGGGGTCTCCCTTTTCACTAAAATTTAAAATTTTGGAGAGTTGTAAGATCTTGGTTTCATCCCATATAAGGACCAAGAGGTTTATGATATTTCATTTTGCTGATATTGTAACCAATAATAATAAAATAAAATCTTTTTTGAGTAGGCTCTTTTGAGCCCGCTCCCCATCCCCCGAGAGGGCATCTGCGTATGTTTCACTTTTTTGCATTCTTCCTTTTTTTCTACTCTAGTTTAGTACTGACATATATGATTGTATACTTTGATATAATTTTGCATTATTCCATATTTTAATTTCAAAAGTAATCATACTACTTACCCCATGACTTATCGATTGACCCGCAAGGGGAAAGAGATGCGTGGTAGGACTAATTAGAAAACCAGTGTTGTGTATCTTTGATTCCATTTTCATTAATTGTTTAGTTAGTCATAATAAAATAAACCCCTCCTTGATTCCCTGATTGAGGTCCACTTGGATCGAAAGAGGTTCCTGGAGGGTTTTCTTTTTAACAAGAACATCTATTTTAAAATTTACTAAAAGTAACAAAGACTCCAGTGTGTATGATCTGTACTTGGATGCGGTTCATCCGATTAGTAAAGCTGCATCAAAAGCACTTGAGTGACTAGAATAATTAGGATTCACTCTCCCCAAATTGACAAACCATTAGGCAAAAATCCAATGCCTCGATTAAACCATTACGGTGGCAAAATACCCAAAGGAAGCGGGAACTCCTGAAAAGTGACCTTAGGGAACCGATCTCAATTACACCTTCGAGTGCATTATGAACAACAGGCTCAAGGGATCCATTCAGCCCACATATTCCTTGCGGGTAGCTGTGACAGTTTAGTTTTGGACATAATTCAAGTACCCCTTGGGTATATCTGGAGTCCCCTCGCCTAAGTTAAATTACTCATCTTCCTACATTAATTTAAAATTAACCAAGATATAATTGTACAACATTCATTCCAGCACTTGCAAGCACTCTTAATTGTTTTTTGATTCCATTTTCAAGGCAATGGTCAACGTTTTACTTCTTTCAATCTATATGTGATTGGGTGTCATTTTTGTGCTTACTTGGGATTATCTCATCATGTTAATTGTTGTTTGCAATTGTTAAATCAAAACTCCTAAAAACCTTACTCTTTAATACCATCATCATACTAAGTAGTTAGCCTTAGTAATTCAATAGGGTCTACTTGCCTTGGGTTCGTTAGGAGTTAGCTTGAACGGAGGAGTCAAGAACAAGGTGACAGCCTTGACTTGAGACTTGCCCCTAAGGACACACTGAGTGGCTTGAATATTTATACCACGTAACCCAGGTGTGTGAAAGGCAACAACAAAACCGCGAAAGGTTTCACCGTAATGCGGTCTGCTAGTTCTAGGATTGAGGGGGTCAGTCGGAGAAATTGTCACAGCCGTAAAAATTCTAAGGCTGCGGTGGTCATCATATTAATAAAAGATCCCAAATCAATAAGTGTATTTTCTAAGGAAATATTATTCACAATAACAGTTACTACTGGTCTCCCTAGATTTGTATACTTTGCAATTCTAGACTGGTCAGTCATACATTCAGATATCTCTCCTATAACATGAATTGTGGGGGGGTCTTTTTTTTTCTTTCACGGTTTCTTAATGCAAATTTTCTTTATTAATTTACTGTAAATTGGTATATCCTTAAAATATTCTAATAGAGGGATCTTGACACATATATTCTTTAGTTCATTTAAAATATCGTACTTAGGATGAATTATAGGCCTTTCTATTGCTAATCGTTCCGGAAATGGAGGGATTCTTTTTTCCTGAGTATGTGATAGAATCTTTAGAATATCCACATCCTACAAAATAACACCATTCATGACTTCATTGGGATCTTCTTTCTCTTCATTCTCTTCATAGATGATGACTGATGACTTGGGTCTATCACTCACGACTCTTCCATATTGTAATTGGATCTAGTGCAAAGGCACAGTCAAAATGACATAGGATGGAAGAGTTTGCAACACAATGTTGTTAAGAGATTGAGTTGGATTATTGTTTGGGTTAGGTATTGGTTGTGTAGGTAACAATGTAGGTCATGGGGGGTTTGTATTCTGAAAATGATGAGGTTGTTGTGCAATAAGGGGAACTTGAGGCACAAACCCTAGCAAAAATTGTTGTGTTTTGGCTAGATGTTGAGGATAAGGATGATTAGGTATAGAGACCGATGGTGAATGGGGATATGCTTGTCCTCTCCATCCCTATGGCCAATACTGATGCTGAGTAAAATGCGGAGGCGGAGGGTACTGGGGTGGCCAGTTCTTCCAACTTCCAGTGTTCTATTATTGAGGTGGTTGTTAGGGATGATAATAGGGTGGGGGATGTGGTGATAAATTATGATATGGAGGTTGGTCTCTTGGTTTCCAAGGATACCTCCTAGATGTTTCACCAATGTCCCCACTTTTATATATGGCTTGTAACTCAAGAAATGATGGTAAATTTTCTGTCATATGATCATCCATACAGATGTGACATACAAAGGTGTTGTTCAAGGGGCATTCCCTTTGGGTATTCTTAGTCCTGCATCTTGGAAAGAAAATTCTCATTGCTGCACGCTCTTCCTCTTGCCTCTTTTTTTCCTATAAAGCATCTAATTAAGAACCCATTTTTCCTAAAATATCAATCTTGAAGATTTCCAATAGGTTCTGTAATTCTATTCTTGTAACTCCTCCAGAACTGGAGGTATTTCCATTTAGATTCCTATTGTAAGGCTCTCAAATATTTCTCCCAACTTTACGCCTACTTCTAGAGTAATTTATACACATTTCCCTAATTTGTGAAAAGGATTTGTGGGAGATATCTCCATATGCCATGAGATTAAAGTTTTCTATTAGGTCTTTTGAGATCCCCTTAAGGAATAGAGTTCGTATTACATCTTCTCGAAGGTCATTATATTTATATTTGTGTAATGTATAAATAAACCTCTCAATATAATCTTCCAAGCTTGTCTTCGAGTTCTGTATCTTAAAAATATCGTATCGAGAGTCTCTGGATTTTAAATACTCTTGATATTTCCACAAGAATTTGGTTTTCATATCTTCCCAAGTCCCGATACTATATTCTCCTAATCCCATGAGCCATCTTAAAGAATTTTTTTTCAGTGTGGCAGGGAAAAGTTTTAATCTGTGAGCATCTTGTAGATAATTATAGCTTCTACAAAGGATGTCAAACTTGAAAAAAAATGTGCCTATGTCTTCATTACTCTTCCCATGTAAAGTAGGTAAGGAGGAAAGAGTGATGTTCTTCATATTTACATCCTGTGTAGTGTTTAGAATAGGAAACCTAAAGGTAGCCTTAGTTCGATTCTCTCCTTCTTATTCATCATTTCTAACCTCATTATGATCTTCATTGTCTCCCCATCTATCCATGTATATTAGATTCTTGAAAAGATTTTACCTAGGAGGTTCCTTCCGAGGTGATAATGGGGCATCCCAAAGTTCTTTTTTAGGAGAGATATTCCTCTGATACGAGAAGTTGTTAGTCGTGTCTTTATTAGGTTCTACATGAATGGTAGGTTCTACTATCGATGTCTCAATTTGTGAGATGATGGTATTAGTTGAACTACAAAAGAGAGCTTGTACCTGAGCAGGATCAATGAAATTAACAAAGTTTGGATCCCCTACTAGCGAGAAAGTTGTATTGTTAGGCTTTTGCACTAGTGGAGGGTTGAGGGTTTCCAAAGGTTGGAATTCTAGAACTTCTTCAAAAATGGGATCCTTAGAACTTCCTTCTAGGGTTTATTTACCCTCTATGGTTTCTCCTATAAGTTCTTTAGGTTTCCAAGCATAACTACTTGCTATGTGTGTCTTCCGATACCTTTCTGTTGAGTTAGTGGTTGGAGTATTTCGTCCCCCGTAAAGGTTAGTAGGATTTTTAACAAATTTTTGGGAACTAGTTCTAACGTATCTATACTTCGAATCTCTAGGTTTGTTCATGAAAAGTTAAACTAAAAGAAAACCTACAATACTACTATTACTATTGGATTTGTGGTTTCCTGTTATAACAGATGCGTGGGTTCTTACCTCTCATCTTACCTCTTCCACACCACCAGACTATCGCTAATATTCACAAAGGAATTCTACTTATTCTACATTATAGAACAACTCCCCAGCAACGACGCCAAAAATGTTGGGTGTTTTATTGTCTTAATTAATTCACCAAATATTTAATTATTGACCGAGGTTTGTAAACTTAGAGTGGACACACAATATATGCAAAGGTAGAAGGGTACCTAAGGTGTCGTGGAAATATTTTAAAAAAGAAAAGATTGAAATATCTTTCAAAATGAAAAACCGAGTCAAACTCCAAAAATTCAACTACTAAGGTAACTAGACTGGGACAAGACTACTAGATTAGAGCAGTATCGATCTATACTACTCTATTCTATAAACAATAAAAAGATATATATACAATATTATCCTAAGAAAGTAAACTACTCTTTATAATGAAATCTATTCATTAATTATTCTGCTTGTTAATCTATGAATTAGAAAGGCTAGAAACTAACTATACAAGAAATTGGAGACAAGATTACAACTATTGAATATGCTTAAGAATTTCAATAATTAAACTATGCATGAAAATAAATAATAATTTAAACTAAATTATCTAGTTCCACTCTCCTTGAGGCTTCTAAGGATATACATTCATTGTGATTGGAACTAGAGAAGGAGGTTTATCGTTTCCAAATAAATAAAGAAACTGTGTGGAATTAAATCTAATTTAACTTCTACAAATAGATGTAAACTAAGGAGCACCCAATTACAAGTGATAGTAAACATTGTGATTTATTCCATAAGCAAATGAATCTAATTGAAAACAATGTTATTAGCAACCAATCTATCAATTAATAAATGAGACTCTTTTAATGGACCCACTTAAAGTTAAAAGTATACTACTCCTGCCTTAAACAAATGTAAGGAAAAGATAATTTAGAAACAAGTAGAAAACTTAATAAACAAGCAAGTAGAAAACTAAATAAAGAAGCAAGTAGAAAAATAAAGAAGCAAGCAGAAAACTTAATAAAGATGTCCTATCTCTAAACCAAATCCTATTCTATGAATCTTTTCAGTAACTATAGAATAATGAGAACAAATCCTATGCTAGAAATGACGGTCAAACTATTAAATAACTAATGTACTTTCTAAAGAATAAAATGAACAAGTTTAATTCTAAATTCAATCTAAATATGAATGAAGTAAGCTAAACTAAGAATGCACTTGGTAAATTCTAAAACAAGGATCAATTAAGAAATCAGACACAAAAAGGAACACAATTTAAAACATACTAAGATTAAAGGAAGTGAAATATAGGAATGATTATGGAACTTGATGGATATTTTAAGTGGTTTAGACTAGGGTCCTAAATATATATATGACTACTGTTTAATTACACAACATAACATAATTCAAAATCTAAGAGAACAGAACTTTAAACAATCATAAAATAGAACAAGAAATATTAAAGGACAAATGAAGGTCTGAATTATAGTATAAACAGACGGTCTGAATGATGGTCCGGATGGAGAAAAATGGTATGAATTAAGAAATAAATGACCTGAATGATCTTAACATCAGCTGATTTATGCACATGAGAATGAGATGGAGAAAATACAGTAATTAAACTTATTTAATAACTAAAATGACATAGGAATAACTTGTGCTAATCTATAGTTATAAAGAGAAACTATTTCCTATTGCATAATATGACAAACTAAAATATAATTACAGCTATTATACAACTATAAAATTATTAACAGAACTAAACCTACCATAAGCTAGGTTTGAGATATTAAAGTAATCCAAATCTATCTACTTGAAAATATGAAACTGGACAATAAGTTGAAAGAAAGGCTGGAAGAAAAGCTGGAAGTAAACTACGTGCGACTGGTCACTTTGATTCTGGAAATGGAAACTCTATTAATAGCACAGTATAAATTATATTACTGACAACAAAACACATGTTACAAGATAAAAGGAAATGAAAAACATCAACTTCCAAAAAAATCAATTTACATAAATAAACTGGAAATGAAAACTACCTATCTGCAAAAAGGGAAAAAACAAAAATATATAGAAATGGGAGAGCAATGGTTATTGAGGGGCCCTCTCAGCAATCAAGGGTTATGCTTCAATCAACCAACCACTCATGAACAGAACTTATATAAATTGAGAACAAAGTTTACAGAATTTATTTGCTAATTGCACCTAACTAGCTAACTAGTCTAACTCTTGCTTGGAGACAACTTTATATAGTTTTTTTACATGGATGAGCAGGTCAACCCTTTTAGTGGTCAACCTCTCCAAAAATAGTCAACTTTAACTACTAATAAACAACCACGTAATGATTTTTGATAGCACACAGCCATCTTCCTGATCCTTTACGCGTCGGTTCTCCTTACGCGGGCTACAGGCATATGGATCTTTTTTGATGTGGGCATGAAGCGTGGTGTCAAATGGAGAGCGCAGGATACCGAGTCTTCTAGAGAAAATAAAATCATAGTAGAAGGATTCATGGGTAACAAAATAATGAACAATCATTCTATGCTTTAAACTCTTGAGAATATTCCAACTAACAGCGCGTGGATTGATCGAAGGGTTGTATGGCGAGCTGGATGTGATCTGTACATGTTTAGAGTGGGTGCATGTCCACATGGAGGCTCATTTGGAAACCATAATCTGCAAATAAAGTCTATGTATCAGGCACATTTTACAAATATCACATAATTGCAAATAAAATCATGAAATAACGAAAATCAAGCAAAACTTGCATAAAACTCAAATACGTTCGTACCTGGGGTCGAATGATAAGATGAATGACAAAAAGAATACCAAGAAGTGACAAAATTGATCCCAAAAGAGTAAATTAACAGCCAAGAATAGTGACAAAATCGGGGTCAACGGTAACAAGTTTTATCCCACATGATTCACATATAATAGTTACGTGGCTTATTACAAGGCATAAATAGTAACACGTCTTTGATGGGGTTAAAGTCTCCTGATATTTATGGGACTAAACTGTTTAAGACTATCATATCTTGTACATTGGAAGGGGCTCATCTTTAGAAATAGCTGGATAATCAAGCAGGTAGGGGCAAAGGCATATTGGATGTCATAAAATTGACAAATGTCTCCTTTTCATGGAAGAGAGACATTGTAGGCTTATTTCAGTGGAGAGGCTACATCATTTCACTTGGGAAAAGTGGCTCAGTTTAAATATTTCTTTGTTGTTTAATTTGCAGCTAGGATAGGGATTTTTTATAGAATATATTGATTCTCTTGAATTTTTGGCCAAATCGAACACAATATCCCTACTTGCATATATAGGTAGGAACCATGCACATGCAACTACTTTGGCTGATAGTGTAAGATCACATGGTGTATCATTTTCTGATCATTAAATAAATATATTTCATCTAAAATGTAATAATACTAATAGGGATCCTCTTTATACAAAGAGCTTCATAACACGAGTTGGGGAACACAATTGTTTAAACAATTAATTAAGACTTCTTAACAAGCAATTCTTAAGGATATATTCATCATTGATGAGGGGTAGCAACCATAAGCAATGTGAACTAAAAGAACTCTATTTCAAATGGTAATTGTACTAGGTAGCTATTATATCTATCCAATTTTATCCCTTCATCCTCTTACGGGTAGTATCCAAATACATAGACGTTGTCTAGGATTTGATGAGGGGTAGCATCCTAAAACAGTGTGGATTTGAGGTCCAATATATTTCAATAGGGAACCATAATAGGTGGTTTCTACTCCGATGAGGAGCCTATACCATAGTTGTCACTTCAAAGGTATCTTTTTCTTATTAAACATTATGAAACCATATCCCTTATTCTCAACCTGCAACCAATATTACCTCTAAACCTCACTCTCTCCTACTTTAGCTTCCTTTTTTTCATCTACATATGTTGTTTTTTTTTTCCTGCAAAGTAACAACCTCTTGTTGATGTAACCTCTCCATCCCATACATAGATCCTTTGGTATTGTGGATGTTTAATAAAATATGATCTATTTTATTCCTCATAAATCTAATTTGAATCAATGTGAGAATTTCAATCCACAAAGAATGATAATTTATTGTTGCATAGGTCCATTCCAAGCCAAATGATAAATTCCCTTTGAATATTGTAGAAGCATTACCATGAGAATGTTTGGAACATTCAGTTGCTCGTGAAAGATTTGTTGCTGGAGAGAATTCAATGGTAGTTGAAGTCCATGTATGAGAGTCCTATATCTAATGAATCAACTTAACAATTTAAATATGGTTGACAACACTTTAATTGAAACCATTTCACTAACTTGAAATATTTTAGGTACTATATTGTTGCAGTAGGAGTGGAGTGTTAGGATTATTAATCCTCCCTTGTTCATACTTTCTATTAGATTAATTAGCATAACTTAGGAACCTAAATTAATTAAATGGGTCCACTAGTGCAATTGGGTCCACATGTACTAGTCATTGAAGTGTGGGGAACACTACTAGAGGTTAAATGTCACTTATTTCATGTGCATGAATCAGTTAGGGCACTTCCTAGACCAATCCCTACATTTTAGGAGCCACTCGGAGTCCCAACACCAACCTACTTCAGTTAGTTGGTGTTAGCACTAGTTAGTCTTAGTTAGCCCTCAGTTACAATAAGTTACTTCACAGTCAGTTAGGCTAGCGCTACTAATTCATGGATAATGCATGGTTGCATGGGGAGGAGTGCTTTTCCTACCTACCACACTCAGTTGCACTAAGTTAACTAGTTATAACTACTTGTTGGAGTTATTGGTCATCAGGGAGTTGTCTATTTGGACTCCAATATTTATTGGGATACCTTGAGTTAGGGATTTAGTTAGATACAATCTTATCCACCTGGAGGATTCAAATCCATTACTCATGCATTCTAATTCTACCTATGTAAACCACATTGTAAAACCAGATATTATTATGATGAATAGACTGTAAATTCCTGACCAATACTTGTTTGTTTCCTATGTGGTTTGTTTTTCTTAGTTTGTATGTTCATTCTCCATTCAATTGCTACAACATTATCATAACTCTATGCTTGAAGATATTAATGGAATTCAAATTCTAATATGGTATTAGAGACTTCTCATGCATATTTCATGTTGTTTCTCCCCATTGAACATCATAAGTAGCTGGGTTTCCACAGAAGTCCCCTATGAAAATTTGCTAGCTTTGGATTCATTCAGAATAGTGGAGAGAGTGTGAAGGACCCTTAAAACATGTTCATTCTGAGAGGAAAATCATGGTTCTAATAGTTCATATTTTTTAGTGTTATTTGTAGTGAAATTGATAGGTGTTACATAGCTTGAAACAAGTATTTACAGTCCCTGCCAGAGAAATTATGATTTCTCAAACTCCTGATCCACGGATCCTCACAACTTCCAATTACCTTGATTGGAGGATTGATATGCAGCTTGCCTTGCGCAAGCATGGCTACCACAAGATCATATATGGATGGGAGGCTGAGCCTCATCAACCAACAAAGTGGAAAAACTTCCTAAACCATTTTGATGAAGCATTCGGGTACTTATGTACTTCTATTTCCAGAGATATCCTATTTCATCTAGAAGGATTGAGGACTCCTAGAGAATCCTAGGAGAATATTGATAGCTTGTTTAACAAACAATATGATATTCAGGGACACATTCTAGAGAATGAGTTGGTATCTTTACATCCTAGTAGTTTCAAGACTATTGAGCAATTCTTCTCCAAATTCAAGTCTTTGGTGCTATGATGTAGATAGTGCAGGATAGAGTAGAAGGATGAGCAAAATGTCCTTTCCATACTTAGGAAACTAGGTCTTGATTACTCTATCTATGTTTCTATGTTTCATTCCAAGCAGGAAAGCTTTCCTAATTGGAATCTTCCTTCTTTAGATTCATTCTCTGAGTCCTTAATCAAAGAACAAGAAAATTGATTCGAATGGGAGTCATCCAAACTTCCAAATATCAAGCTCTCTTTCTTACTGACTCTTCCAAAGTGCAAGCAAAGGGGAAATCAAAAAATAATGAGCCAAAGGTAGCTGATTCGAATCCTAAACAAAATCAGCAAGCTTCTGAAAGGGCCACTAGCTCTAAGAAGAAGAAATTTGGGAAAACATTATATCCCTACTATTAAAAATGGTATCACCTTGAATATCATTGTATGAGGAAGGAACTTGATGAAATGTCTGCTCTTCTCAAGAAGCATAACATTCAAAGCGAAAAGCAGTCTGATAATGGACATGAAAGATGTCATGATTTGAAAGTAGGACTACGTTGGTCTACATCATATTTGATTGATTCTAGATCGTCCAACCACATGGTTTCCTCCAAGGATCTCTTCTCCTCTCTCAGTGTCAAAGAAGGGCCCACTATTCACATGGGAGATTATTCCCAAATCCCAATAGTAGAGAAGGGAACCATCAGAGAAAAGCATGGTGTGTTCAGAGATGCCCTATATGTGCTCTCACTTGCATCTAGTCCATTATCTGTTTATCAGATGACCCATACTGGCTCACCAAAGCAAGTATTGTTCGGACCTGAATCAGTAGAGATCACCAATATCTCAACTAGGGATATTGTAGTGAAAGGGATCACTGATCATGCCTCTAAGGCATACTATTTCTCTCACTTCATGCCATTCTTAGTTCTAGCATCATCATAGCTTCCATTCAAAGCTGATGAAGGTATAAACATTCCTTCACTTCCTATTGCAGTTTCAATTTTAAATCTTGAAATTTCTGACTCAGATTTAGAAGAGGAGTCATCCCAGTTTGATCTAAACATTGAGCTTATAACTCAAAGGGATATAGATCTAGATCAAGTTTCTACCTCGTTCCAGCAGCCTAAATGGGCCAAGCAGCTCATAGAGGTAGCTAGAGATGGTGTCGGGGATCCAGATGACAAAATAAGAACAAGGTCCCAATATCAGAAGAAGAGTGTAGCACTGTCTTACACAGATCCTCTTCTTGCTGAGAGGTGTTTTATGATGCTTTGTTTAGATCCTCAATCCTTCAAGGAGGATTTCCATTATCCTATATTTTAGGAAACCATGGATGAGAAGTTTGATTCGCTACATGACAACCAGACCTGGGAACTTATCCCCTTACCTCCAAGAAGGAAGCTGGTACAGTGGAAATGGATCTACAAAACCAAAATAGTTGCTGATGAGACCACAACCAAGTACAAGGATTGGTTGGTGGAAAAATGGTATTCTCAGGTCCAAGGCTTGGACTACAATGATACATTCACTCCAATAGCTATAATGGACTCCATCAGGCTGGTATTGGCCATTGCTGCTTGTAAGAGATGGGAATTACACCACATGGATGTAAAGAGTTATTTCCTTCATGGAGATTTGGAGGAGGAGATCTATATGAAACAACCTAAGGGGTTTATTGATGATCTTTCCTGAGTCTACAGAACTGTGGAGAAATCACTGTATGGACTCAAACAAGCCCCAAGGGAATGGTACTCCAAGATGGATGCTTTCCTCATCACTCAGAAGTTTGAAAAGTGAAAATCTGATTGCAATGTCTACATGAAGAAGAAGGAAGGTTTCTTGCTTCTAGTTCTATTGTATGTAGATGACTTTCTCATTACTAGCAGCTCTGTTGATGGATTGAGCAGAATCAATTTTTTTGTTAATAAATCATTTTCTATGACTGACTTAGGACTGTTCAGATAGTTCATTAGTCTCGAAGTAAGTAAAAATACTTTAGGAATCATGATCTCATAGTCCAGGTATTCAACAGACATGCTTAAGAGATTCCACATAGAGGATTGCAAGGTAGGCCCCTACCCTTTCTTATCAAGCATCATGCTTGAAGAAGGTGGTTCCACACCTTTGGTAGACAACACTCTCTACAGACAACTCATTGGAAGCCTTATGTATCTCACTCATTCGAGACTAGACATATCCTATGCTGTGAGTGTTGCTGCCAAATATATGCAGGAGCCACGTGAGCTGCACTGGAAAGAATCAAAGAGGATCTTGCACTATGTGAAGGGTACTATTGATTATGGGATCCACTATACTACTGGAGCATAGCTGGATCTCATACTATTTAAAGACTCAGACTGGGCAAGAGATGGAAATGATAGGAAATTTGCCTAGGGTTTTGTATTCATGATTAGATCTGGGCCAATTTGTTGGTCCAGCAAGAAGCAAGCAGACCTTGCACTTTCTTTAGCTATAAAAGAGTATCGGGGAGCTGTGAATGCAACTATTCAGGAAGTTTGGTTGCATGGAATCTTGACAGAGTTCAGGATTTAGACTTAACCTACAGTAGATCTTTGTCGTGACAACCATAGTACAATCAATATCTCCAGTGATCATGTTCAAAAGTAGAGGACAAATAACATATAAGTTCACATGCACTACATTCGAGAACTGGTGCATAATAGAACCATCACATTGCACTACTATTCGACAGAGAATGAGATTGTAGATGTTTTTACCAAGTCTTTTACTGAAAAGAGATTTTCCTTTCTCAAGTCTCTTTTTGGCATTAAGGCTCGATTCTCAGTTCCTATCTTGAGGGGGGTTTTCCCAAGAGGCTTTCCTACCTCATTTGTATTATGTCTCTTAGATTATATATTGGGTGACCTATGGTCTTGTTACCAGGGCCCATATTTGTCCAAGTTAGGATTCAGGGTGGTTTTAGGATTATTAATCCTCCCTTATTCATACTTTCTATTAGATTTATTAGCCTAACTTAAGAACCTAAATTAATTAAATGGTTCCACTAGTGCCATTGGGTCCACATGGCCCAATGGGGCCACATATACCATTCATTGAAGTGCGGGGAACACTGTTAGAGGTTAAAGTTCACTTACTACATGTGCATGCATCAGTTAAGGCACACCCTAGACCAATCCCTACATTTTAGGAGCCACTAGGATTCCTGGCACCAACCTACTTCAATTAGTTGGTGTAGGAAATAGTTGTCTTAGTTAGCCCTCAGTTACAATCAGTTACTTCACAGTCAATTAGGCTACTGCTACTAATTCATGGATAATTCATGGTTGCATGGGGAGGAGTGCTTTTCCTACCTACCACACTCAGTTGCACTGAGTTAACTAGTTGTTACTACTTGTTGGAGTTATTGGTCATCGGGGACTTGTCTATTTGGACTCCGATATTGATTGGGAGACCTTCAGTTAGATATTTAGTTTGATATAGTCTTATCCACTTGGAGGATTCAAATTCATTACTCATGCATTTGAATTCTAACTATGTAAACTACATTGTAACACCGGATATTATTATGATGAATATACTGTAAGTTCTTGAGCAATACTTGTTTATTTCCTGTGTGGTTTGTTTTGCTTAGTTTGTATGTTCAATCTCCATTCAATTGCTGCAACATTATTAGAACTCTATGCTTGAAGACATTAATTTCATCCAAATATTAATATGGAGATGTCAGAAAGAGAATTAACCATTGCAATGCTAAATAGTTTGCATAAGTATTCAAGAAGGTTTAATAACCACCTTAAATATCTCAATGATGACAACATACACATTTGCAAGAGGATATGAATTTGATATTTCAAGGGAAAGAAACATGTTCCAAGATACCTGAATAAAATTCCAAATGTGAAGATAAGATGAAAATAAAGGGGAAATGACAATAGATGGCAATAAGAAGGAAAAAAAGAAAAATATTTTGGGAGGACATGCCATTATTGTGCCAAACCTAAAAATTTATGGAGACTTTTGCAAGAAGAGAAGAGTAGATATGGCATCAAACAAAAATTCATATCACATCAATCTTACAGAAGAGGAAGAATATGAGGATGAGGACAATCATTTTTTTAGAGAAGAGAAGAGGAAAGGAAATCAGGTGTTTAGTATATAATATATAGACTCCCTTGATAGCAAAATCATGTCATACCACAAGGAGTGGTTTTCTGATATTGATAGAAGGAATCTAACCTCATATCATGTCACTTTTGGAGATAGGACACATAAGGTTGAAGGACAAAGAAGTGTTTCCTTAAAGTACGAAGATGGAAATTCTAATATCAGAAATGTCCTCTATGATCTTGGTATGAATAAGAAATTGATATTTGTGAGACAAATTATCAAGAAACACAAAGGTGAAGCTAGGTATTGAGCAGTTCTTCATCAAAAACAAAAAGGAAGAGGTTTCTGTGGTAACTCAGGAAAATGGGCCTTCTAGGCTTGATGTTGAACATGCAGCCTCCAAGGCATTGATGATATAAGTAAAGTTTCCTTTTGACAAGTTGTCACAAGGCATATAGCCACTTGAATCATCAATACTTGAATATGATAAATCATATGGTGCTTGGTATTCCCTTGGTCATCAAGACAACCAACTTATGTGTAGCATGTGTAACTAGGAAACATAAGATATAAAAGTTTGAAATATATGTAAAAAAAAAGTAGATGCTTGCAATTTTTCAACACAGTTGTGGGCCTATGATGGCACCTCATTATGGCTTAGTTTACTTCACCACCTTTAAATTATTCTTCACATAAATATTGAGTCTACTTACTCAAGGAAAAATTTAATAGCATTTTATAAGTTTAAGACATTCAAAGTTGAAGCTAAGTGGAGCATCAAGAAGTTGGAAGTGGAGTGTGCTAAAATAATTGAAGGGAGTACACCTCAAAAGGCTTCAATAAATTTTATAAGGAAAAAAAATCCAAGGGAAAATGACAGTCCCTGAAACTCCCTGAAAGAATAAGCCTATGTAAGGAAAAAATAGAACCATCGTTGAAACGACAAGGAATTTACAAGTAGAAGAAGGTATCTCAAAATTAAGAATGAATATTCAAACATATATGGAAATCCATCCCATAAGCACACATAAACATACATCTCTAGCTCCACTTCCATTCATCAATTTGTTAAATTTCAGTTTCATGTGTCTAAAAATCAGCACACATTTTTGGCACATTCCCTAACATATTCCAATATCTAGACATGTGTCCTTTGAAAAAGGTGCCCACATAGTTATATATGTCAGTTTTCTCTTTCTTTTTGGTCATTTGCGGAAGGCTGAGAGCTCTAGAGAGTGGACCATTTTGCAGGTGAAGGTTTGAACACCATATTGAATGGATTTCAAATGGATTCAAGACAATGGCATCAGGAATTATTTTTTAACACATCAGCAACATTTTTTCATTTATCTCAAGGAAGTGATGGCTCAAATTTGTAGTGAAAACACAAACAAAACTCAACTCAGTGATTACTTCAAATCTAGAAAATCACAAACAATTGTTTTTGAAGGTCCTATCACACATGAGGGTGATTTAAAGAATGATTTTGTAAAAGTAGATGCTGGATTTGATATTGTATGCAAGGTCAGTTCCCATGTCATTGGTAATATTTATTTGATATTTTGTCAGCTAAGAAGCACTATTTCCTCATAAGACTTATGGGGAAAGGGGCATCACATGTTGCATTGGATTGTTCTTTTCTGCCACATCCAAATATGGTGATCCTTGTATAGGAGGTTTCCACATAAAATATGACCCTTTCTCGAGTGACTAATTGCATTTGTGATGTTGTTAAAGCATGTACGAAGAAGGGTAAGTATCATGATGTCATTATACTATCAGAATACTTCATCAATAATATTTTGGATATTCAACTTCTTATACAAGAAATAAATTGCCTACTAAAAGAAGGCATAAGCACTAAAAAGTTTCCATCGTTACTTTCATGGTGGTCAATAGTTATGTTGAAGTCTCTTCCACTTTTACTCTAAAAATAAAACTTCTACTTAATAGAATAGTAATTTGCATTGGGATACCAAATTTAGAATGATACTCTTACAACATATTTGTTAGCATATCTGAAGATTATCTCCCAGATATTTGGCATATTTGAGGTGGCAAGTATTGACAATGAAAGTGTTGTATTACATATTTTCCAGGTTCCCTTTTGAATTAAATAATAGAGTTTGTGAGGATTGATGGAAAAGTCTTTCAATACTATATCTTACTATCGATGAAAATACAATAGAAATGGCAACAACTCCTGGAGTTACAGATTATGATTGAAGGAAAACATTTGATGCTATTATGTTCAAGCAATCGGTAAATAATATGAAAAGTGAGAGGCATCTTGGCCCTTTAACAAGAGATTTTGTTTAAAGAAGACAATTAAAGATATCAATAGTTATTCAAATATTCTTACATCCCTGAATTCGCAGCCACAGATCTGATCTCTAAAATCTACAGTACTTACAAAGGGATTATACATGCTTATATGAAAGAATTCAAGAGAAAAATTGAATTGAAAGTTCGTGCTACTCTTGGTGAAGGAAATATCAGTCGAATATTTGTAAATCTACAGAAAATATTATTTCCTTTTTAATCCATAGCTGATAGGAATGTACAATAACTCTAAAAGTGAAGAAGACCAAACTACTTTTCCAAGCAAGCTAAGCACTAATGATAGCCCCATGAATTTCACAACCAAGATCTAAATTAATACTCCACCTTTAGCAGATGAAGATGATCATGAAGTCATAGAAGGATGTGCAAAATGGAAATTTGTTGATTGTTGAGAATCATCTTGTGATAAATCAACTACAGACCTAGAAGACATCCCTCGACATAATTGTTCCAAGACTAATTGATCTAACTTTAGAGAAGATTTAAGGACAATGCCCGGCACATTTTCCAAGGGGATTAAATCAGATCTGTGGACTCTCTCTTGCGCACCTTTTAAGGTATTATTTTTTATAACTCCTTCAGTTGAAGGCCAAAGTATAAAAACACCAATTAGATCGAAGAAGAAGGTACTCTGAAATTTGAGTATCTAGGTAGAAAAACTAAGGCAATACCACCTTCCTGATAGAAACAGTAGAAGATCAAGAATATGTCATATTAAATTTGATAGTGATATCATATTAAAATAAGGTGATCATATGTGAATGAAATTTGAGGAACTATGAATTTTGGAATCGCAAAAGACACTCCCAAGAACAATATTTATGTGGCTCTCACTAAGATCTGACACAAATACAGAGAAGACATAAAGTTGTTTGAAATAAATGATATCTGAATTTGGGTAGGTAAATTTGTTATCTTGTGTATCTTCTTAGAATTCGAATTAATTTGGATTTGGTAATAAAATCATATCCATTATTTTGTGGTTGAGCAAGGTCGCAAATATCAGTGCAATATCATTTAAGGGTAGAATTTCCCTTGCATCAACACCCTCTGCAAGGTAAATCATATCCTAGTGTCTTGATGATCAAGTTTATAGGTTCTTCAATTTTTTTTTTATTCTACATGTAATTTCATGTAACTTTACCTGATGGTTGCTCCTACAGTTTGGTCAAAATGAATTCTGGGTTTGGCAGTTTGGCTCTTGTCAAGGTACAAATGTGAATAATAATAATAATAATAGATGCATCATGCGTAAAATTCCCATTTGACTGCAAATAATGAAATATGTGTTGCATGCTATCTAAACACCCGACAAAGGTTACATAACTACTTGGTCTCGTTAAATCCTAAATTGTGCACAATGATGTTGAGGAGCATATATGGAAATAGATTTGAAGTTTACTCAGAATACCCACAACAAAGGTACATGTGAGGAAGGTTTTAGTTTCTCCAATAATCAAAATTTCTATTTTAAAAAGTGCAATAATGCAATCTAACTTGCAGTTCCTTGTGGTTTCGGAAGAAGGTTGTAAACTATCCAATTAACAGCCACAACTTCCATGTTGAAGGAGAATAAAATAAAACTTGTCTTTTGAATCAGCATCTTGTTGGATCTTTATGAAATGGAAGAGGAGAAAAGTTGATGATCAATGAGGGTGGTCTACCCAATCACTTGAATAATTCAACCCCTGTGATAGTGAAAAAGAAAGTGTTTTGGTCTAATAGCATGGCTTGATCAATCCACTTCATCACTTTTTTCCAAATCTTGTTGTGTGTATTGAAGGAAAAGACCTTAGCATATTCAAATAAAGTTATGTTTTGCATGGGAGACTCTACTTCCCCAAATGTTGTAGATGCCACAAACAATGATTTTGCAATTGAACACAAAGAAATTGGACGTATAGATGAAACCCTTGTGAAAAATGATTGCTTTTATTTGGGAATTGGAGATCTAGAGAAGGAAATCCCCTATCTTAGACAAAAACTAGTGAAATTGAAATTGCAAAACACTTCTGAGACACCATCCCAAGTAGTTGGTATTCAACACAAATTCAGCGAAAAAAATATACCAATGAGAATTGGAAGTAAGATAGAGATAAGGAATGGTCCTCAATATAGGAATTCTGAGAAGAGAAAAAAAGTAAGGGTTGTCTGTGCCAAATTTCTTCAATATAGTTTGAAATCCCAACCAAGATTTAAGAAAAAGAACGAAAAAATGATGAAAGAGATAATTTCTAGTGGGACAGGCCCTCAGATTCAGATGAAATTTGGGTCCTATGGGCCTTAGATAAAGAATCACTCCTAGAAAGGTAGGCTGTCTCAAAGAATACAAGTTTGAAGGGAAGAAGATAACATTAGTAGGAAATTGAACCAAAAGAAAATAGATGTGTCTAAGGATTGAAAAGGAGATGGATATTCTTCTGGAAGATTTGATGGAAAGGAGAACATATCTCCATGCTTAACACTTTTAGAGAAGAATAAATTTTAAAGAAGTTACAAAGGATGAAAGGAAGCTAGGAAAAGGATTTCCTAAGAATTTCAAGAAGCTTGAGATATCGGAGAACAAAAAATTTTAGAAGGTACCTTCTAATTTCACCATTGAAATTTGCAGCAAAGTGCCCCTATGTAACCAGGGAGACAAGGTATATCTTGCCAAGAAACAAGGTTAAATCGATACTAGCATGTATGCCCAAATCACCACTCCCAACAAGAATGCAAGTTCTCCTCAGGGTTTTGCAATGTTGAGTTCTGAGAGAAATGTGCCTGTAAAGATAATTTCAACATATATGTAGGTTGAAGATGTGAAAGAAAGATTAAATAAGTATTATACCAAGAGACCTATTGTGAGCTTCTTTGTTGGTAGTCCTTATGTCAAGGAATTCACGTTGAGGAATGGATGTCAAGGTGGAGTGATGGGATTCCCACCAAATTATGGAACTCTTCAAAAGTCACCAACACCATATTCTATAACACCTCAAGGTTCAGCAACAACAAGTGAAATAAATAAAAAAACCCAACCCTTGCTTGAAAGGTGGAAAAATCACATCCAAACTGACAACAGTTTTTGGCCAAAGGATGTAGGATAAGAACCAACAATCAACAAGAAGTTCATGCCAAATGGAAGGAACCTTCAAAGAGATTGAATGCTATAACTGCAGAGAGGATCTAAATACATGTTAGAGTTATATACGTGTATATTTCCAACAAATAGAAGCAAAAAACGGTGATATATGAAGAAAGAGTTTGACAAGTCAATGACATTCTGAAGCATAAATCACATCTTAGAGGACTAAGGACAAGCTCAGGAGAAGTAGATAAAATGAAATATGAAGAGAAACAACAACCTCAAGGGAAGCAGAACAATTGAAGAATGAACCAACAAAGACGGTGAATTGAAGATTTATATGTGCAAATTTCATCTCATGTTTCTTCATTGAATGCTTGGAAGCCCTAATTCAGGGGGAGCTAAACCGTTGATAGAAGAACTAAAAACAAATAAGAAGACATTATGAAATTATTTGCTAAGTTTTCTATCATGATTTGGAATTGTTTTGATTGTTGGTAGTATATTGAAGCACTCTTTGAAGACTTCCTTGATCAGTGAAACAACATTATTGAGCCTCTTGTGTGCTAATTAAGGGAAGTTGTTAGTTATTCTTAAAGGAAGACAAAGTTGAAGGATTTTTTTTGGTGCACCTTTTAAAGTCAAATCAATTGGAAAATTGGTAATGTGAATAAAACATAGTACTGTGGCATGTCTTAGCTTATTGAACAACAATAGAATAATAGATGATGCATTAATTGTAGTGAAGATATCATTTTGGACAGACTGGAGATAGAATTGAAGGCATTTGTTTTCGACTTTGGATTTACATGAGAAATATGATGAGGTGATCCTCATGGGGAGAGTCATTTATAATGGGATCTACACAAAAGATCTGAATTGAAATTTGAATCAAAGAAGGCCAATGGCAGGCTGAGTATTACTAAAATACTACTCAAAGACAGACTTGAATGACTAAAGTTTACTTGCAATAGAACCATGTTCTGAAGCCTAATACTATTAAACTTCTTGAGTATTATCTTGTTCTAGGTGTTCCATGTACCCTTGATGGTCAGTGGTGATCACTGTATATGAATTAGAGGTTGTGTTTTAGGTAAACAATATTTTACATTGTACTTTTTTGTTGTAACATTGATGATTTGAGCTACATTACCTTCATGCAAATTATTTTAAGATTGATGGTTTGATATTTATCTCTTACATTATCTCTTTCTTGTATGTGACAAGAACTGACACTGGAATTTGAGAAATCTAGGCCTAGGAGATATCTCTTCACATAGATAGTGTCCTAACACTAAGGGATAAATAACTAATTTGACAACACTTTCGCTAAGCAAGAATGGGCTCATTCAAGTACATGAAAACCATGTTGGTGTTTAGCCTGAATATATTGACAAATTTGTATGGTTTGTTTATTGCTTTTGTTTGAATCCTTTTTATATTTTTAAAGTTTATGTGAATTTTGGTTAAATATTGTGTTAGTCCTTTGAATGCTTCTAGTTCTCATTCGATGCTTTATTTAACCCTTTTTTGTAGATTGAATCAAGATTGGTTTTAGGGTTTGACAATATATGCTTTTATTATATTTTAGTTGCATGAATTAATTGTCTTCATTTTTTCGATTCTTTTATGCTGATTGCATATTTTCTTTGTAAATACTTATCTTTATTCAAAAAGTTAAATGATCTCTACATATCTAAGCAAAGAAAAAAATGGTTAATGCTCTAGGTTCCTATGCATTGATTGTAAGATACCTATTGGCACAAGACCAATATTCATCTAATGCAATAATCAATTGGCATAATTACAATGCATAATTGTATTAGCCTCCCTGACCACAATTGGATAGTGGAGGCCAAGATCGAGCATAATTTATGATTCTATCAATTTATCAGTTTGTCAAGATTCAGGTCCCCACATGTACATTGGAACATTAATGGATGAGATAATAAGTGAAGTCCCCACTTGCCCTGAATCAATCAGTGCAGTTGTCTTTCATTGACACCTTCCAGTTGTGACTTGTGAGTCTACATGTTTTGTTGTTGATGATGTGATTCATGTTATTTGACTAATGTTGTTGTTCCTCTATTTTGAAAATATTTTATAAGTGAAATATCTACCAATTTTTACAATTTTTAACAATGAAGTTAAATATTCGCCAATATTTTACAATATCTTATAACTTAGTGAAAGATTTGCCAAGAGTTTACAACATTATATAATAAAATGAAAGATTCACCAAGATTTTACAAAATTATATAATAAAATGAAAGATTCACCAAATTGTTTATATATATACATATTATATTATTGGTAAAATCTCCTTCAAATTTCCCTATATATCGGAGAGATTCATCCTTTTTTTATACATATAAATCTAGGGGCGGTTCTTAAAATCATCCCTGGAGAAGATCATTCGGATCTATTCATTGTGCTTCATGGAAGTTGACTGATAGGATAAATGAATTTAATATTTCTCTAGAGAGATTTATTGCAGGTGTTTATGTTCATCTACAGTATCGAGTTCGAATTCATGTTGGTGTGTTAATGTTCCAGTTAGCAAAAGTGTGATTTATGGTGTTGGAGTTGTGGGTTGCTTTTTGAGGAGGGTGCACTATTGGATCCATTTTCACTTGAAGAGATAATTAGTTGGAATTATATGATTCGTATGTGTAATTTCCCTAAAATTCATAAATAAAAAAATAATCGTAGGCTAATAAACAGCTAGATCTTAAGAACATCTTTATTTCTACTGCAGAATAAAAATGTGTGAAGAAATTAACCTAAGTTATGTTTGTTTCTTTCCTTGTTTGTTTTTCTGGGGTGATTATGATCTCTACATGTTGTTTTTCTATACTTTGATGTTCTTATAAGATTACCTTTCATGTCTATCTTATTTACTGACATTTTCAATACTTACCTGGTTTTACGCCTTACTTTCTTTTTACGTGTACTTAATTTGTTTATTGTTCATTAAGAATATTCTGTCTAACCTCTGTATCTCAAGGGTTGGAGTGGAGGGTTTCTATACCTTAAAGGTCCACTCAAAAAGGTAAGGTTCCTATGATATTATTTTTATTGAGTTCATCATGAACTAATGCATGCATTTATATTCTTCTGCAGGTGATTTCACCGATGAACTTAGTCTTGTGAACGTGGAAAAAACAACATCCTAAAATCTACAACAATCCTCACCTAAACAAAGCTATTCCTATGATCAAAGGTTAAAAGAGGATAAAGGATCCTAATCCTAGCCTAACTTTATAACTATGGTAAAAGGAGTTTTGTTATACATATTTTAAAAACAATGTGATGAAGGTTTAAAAACCTTGGTTATAAAAATTTAATGCTTTCATCTTTAAAGAGGAGAGGTTTATGTTTATGGAATAATATATGCCATCAAAACTATGGTAAAAACATAGGAAAATCACATGGTGAGAGGTTTTTACAAACTATGTTGATGGGGTTTGATATGGTAATACGAAGTGTGAAGCCACACTATAGACTTGTTTGTTTTGATTTGCATGGAGGTGGTGGCCAGGTTGGCGCATTGAATGCACCTTGGTTTTCATAGGTTGTCTACTTTATGCACTTTGTTAGGGTTTCTATGTCATTTATTTGATCTTTGTTGATGTTTGGAGGGAGGTATAATGCTCCAGGAGGGAGTTACGCATCCATGCAACGCAACCAAACTATCCCAAGCTTGTTGGCAAGTATGCATTGTTCATATGCTTGCACCTTTGTGTTTTTAGTTTGGTTTACAGTTGAATTGGAATACTTCTAATCCAATGTTGTTTTCATTGTGTAGGTGATAAGAGAAAAGGTACTCTGCATTTGGGAAGGCATAATGTTTGGGATTCTTGCGCAACCAATTCTTGGTAAGCCCTACGAAAGGAAATGGGCTTGTACCCATACGATACACTTGTTTTGTTTTATTAGAGACTTTCGAAACTTTGGTATGAGGAATGTATGGTTTAAGTTGTTCATTGTTTGGTTGAGTGTTGGGGTTTATTCGAAACGTTTTGGGCATTTAAGTAAATGTGATTGTGTAAATCCTTTGCATGGCTCTGTAATTTGTAAATTTGATATGTTGATAGGTTTAAAAGAGACTTGGCTCTGTGTTTTTGGTTTACCATTTACTATGAAATGGATTTTGGTTTTTAAAAGTATATTAAAGGGATTTTCATTTGTGTTTGTAATGTGGCTCTGTAGTTTTATAATGTGTTTCTTAAAACAAACAGTGCCATTGCTCTGCAATGGCATGTATGATGCCATGACTTGATAATTTGATAAGAATGATGCAAAATGTGGTTTTAATAGATGCATTTGGTTGAGAGAATGTAGCTCTATTTGATTATTGTTTGGTCGTCATTCTACACAAAGCCTTAAGCACATGGCGCAGGATTTGTATTTGCAACACAACCTGTGTAGATGTAGTTTAACTTTTATGGGACAATTGGTGTTTGTGTATTTAATTTTGTTGGGAACGAGCGTAGATCTGTTCCGTAGTTTATATGTGGTGTTTCAATAAATTGTGGGAAACTTGTAAGGGATAAACCCTACATAAATAACATGGCCTATAATGTTCTGAGTATTTTAGTTTGTTATTTACATGATTTGATCCTGGTTTTGTAGATACCTTGACTGTGTTTGGAAGTTATAATACCATGTTCTGTTAATGTGTTTGTATGTGGCGATTATTGTGGTTTTTAAAACTTGGGAATCCACTAACGCAATGTATTTGGGGATGGACTCTGTTTAGTTTAGATGTTTATCGGCTTTTATTGTAGTTTGTTAGACAAGTTTCATTGGTAGAATTTGTTTGGAAAAAAATGATAGGCCGGCAGTGAATCCTTACAGGATTCAATGGCTAGGTTGAGTGAAATAAGATTTAGAAGTATTAACATTTTAATGGTATGATTTAAAAGAAAATGTGGATAGGCTCTCGGCCCTCACACCTTTGGTGATTTTGATATTTGTTTCATAAAATGGTTTACAATGTTATTTAAAATGTTATGTTTGGTTTAATGGTAATAGATTTATGATTAAGTACATATCGGTATGTTGCATTTGCTGGCAATATGAAATATGCCAGCACTGTGATTTATTTCTAAGGTTTGAGTTGGTAATGAAGAGATTTGATCTTTGGTCTAATTTTTCTATATTTGATTTAGTTAATAATTATATTAACGTTGAAAACAAAGTTTAAAATGTGTTTTGTTTATTACAGGTTTTAATTAGTTTTTTTTAAGCTTAGTTTTTATTTATAATAAGGTCATAAGCGTGTGCAAATTATTTAGGAAAATATATCTAGGGTTTTGTTTTAATGAAATGTTGGGAAGATATCTGGTGATTATTTTATCTAGAAACTAGGGTTTTGAATCTAAATTAAAATGTTGACATAAATATTTCTAAAAATGTTTAAATATAAAGCTAAGATAATTTCCACTTACAAACCTACCTAAGATTTAGAGGATCGGGTTTAAGTTTAAACAAATTAAATAACCTGCAATATAAAAATTAACCCTAGATTTTATCTTTAACATTTCAGACTCAGTTTCATGATTTAAACAAATAGGATTAATTTGAAGCATGTATTTAAATTTGCAAAATTCAATCAAGAGCATAAATACTATAAGTAAAAATCTGTAAATATGATTAATAAAAATGGAGAAGGTAAAAACCTCATGCTTCCAACTTTCAACTTATTAATGGCTAGGAACCATGCACACTTAAGCACACATAATTAATAAAAAATGAGATATCTCTGACCTTAGATATGTTTACTAGATAAATTGAGAACTACCACATTCCTCCCAACCATAACTCGAAAGAGTTCCCAGTTTTAATATGGATCCCCCCGAGCTGGTTCCAACATGGAAATAGTATACAGATCCTAAAGGTGAGGCTTATCCTATATGGAATATTAGGTTGTGCATAATATTGTTTTCCTTTTGGAAATGCTCTAACAAATTACTTAGGAAAAAATAATGATTGGATCAGAGTGGATCCCCAATCCTTTCCTTAGCTTGGGTCTTTATAGACAATCTTTAGGAAAAAGGGAAGTTGTTCCAAAACTTTGGTTAGATCAAGAATCCATTATCTTCTTGAAAATAATCTTTAATTGATTTATGTGAAGTTAATAATTTGTTTTGCTTAATCTTAGGAACTCTTTTACTAGTTTCTAATTTGATTCTTTAATATTAAATATTTATTTAATAATTTTAATAAATAATAATTACATAGACTCCTTATTCGTTATATATAGTTATTATTATACGTATCAAATGGAAGATACTAAATCCTACTACTCTAGGTAGATACTAAACCCTACTATTGAAGAAGAGAGGAGCCATCCTGGGTGGAATAGATGCTTTCATCAGGATCTGGTTTCTTCCTTTACTCTTTGTAGTTCAATCTGTAGTTTGTTGAGTCCTGGATCAAGATGAAATGGGATTTTTGGGGGTAACCATCCCCAAGCTTCCCTGAAAGATCTGAATAAAGGAAAAACACTCTACTGGGCTCTTAGTTAAAAAATTACGTTGCAATATGGGAATTTGATTATTATCTAGTTGGGTTTCTTTAGGATAGAGATGGGTATATAAATCTCTATAGTCAAACAAAAGAAGCATCCATGTTACATGAAATTTTTTTATATCCAGTCAAATTCGACTAAGTGCTAAATCCAATGAGGCTCCAAATATACATTTCTAAGGTAGGGCATCGGCACTATATTGTAGAGGTTGAAGGTTCGAACCACGGTTTTGTACAATTTCTATTGGTCTTGACTGCGTTTGAGCAAAATGTCACATTTTTTTACAAACAACTCTATTCACCAATATCTCACTGTAATAACAAAAATTGCTGAAGAATATTCTACAGAGGTTGCACTCTCCTGAGGAATTGGAGTATTACCTGCACCTGGAGAAACATCTAAACTATGTTGGGATGAATGATGTGTCTATAATATACTAGGATGGATTACATATTATTATTCAGCCAACGAGCACTATTCACAATCAAGCATGTTCGGAAGGTCCGACGAACAGCAAGCACTATTCACATTCATATATATATATATATATCTTTGGGTTCTTTATGAGTCCATGGCCATCACACTGAGATAAATATTTAATTATAGGGAAATTGATGATGGAATAAAATTGTGATAGACATTCTCAGAGTTATTTATTTCCAATTATCCCCACTATAGTGCAAAGAATCAGAACATGTATCAGGATATAATATTCAAACCTGCGTGGCCTTCCCTTCGTCTTCACGTGAGGTGGAACTTCGATTCTCCGATTCCAAGTCCTAACTGAGCCCATTATCCAGGTAAGGTCCACCGCTACACGTTTAACCCCTCCCCCTCACAAGTTCAAGAAAGCAATGGATGAGAACAGGGATGGCTTAGCTACGGTGGCTTATCCCATTATGGGTTTCAAATTCTGAGTGAAAGGTTACAGAGCTGGCCAGAGTTTAACGATTTGAAACAACTACGAAAATGATAAACAATGAAGAATTTATTTGTGGTGGGGGGAGGTTTTTTTCATTTATATAGTTAAACATTTCTCAGTCGAAAGTTTAAAAGGAATATAAACTCTTGGCTGAGAAACTTATCCAAGAGTTTCATATTGAAAATATGGTTATACTCTCCGACGAGAAAGTTTAATATTTTCGGCTAAAAAATTATCTAACTATGGAAGAACTCTTTGACTAGAGAATTTTAACTGCATTTAATTACTCGTCTGATAAATATTACAACTCTTTCCCGAAAAAATATGTTGACTTTTTTCTTGGCCGAGAAATTGGAAATTATAACAAATAAAATGAATTGTCTCGAAATTGTTTCCCAACTTCGTGTTTTCAACCTAATATTTTTTTTTATATATCTGAAACTCTTACCATAGATATTATGATCCTTCTTCTTTTGGATTCAATAAGTCTCACTCAATTCGGATCTCAAATGCCTTCACTATGAACTTCTTCCCTATAACACTTGTTTCAGAACCTAAATGGAAGATTGTTTTAGGGTCTATTTGTAATTGAGATGAAATTTGAATTTTAACTCCTCTAGGTCTGTAACTTCATCCCTTGGTACCCTCATGTGTCCTGTTTCAAATGATATAAGTTTTACCTAATTTGGATGTTGGAAAAAAAAGTTATTGCAAATATCTCAAATCTTCTTATTTTTTGGCCTATCCAAAACAATGAACTTGTATGGTATGCCACGTGTCCAATATTTAGTTTCTATACCTAAAAATTATACCACATATATGCTTCTTAGTATTATTTTGGTTGCACCTAGTATCACTTGATTTGAATCTCGGATGCCTCAGACATGACATTTTTTCCTAGAACACATGTTTTAGACTATTAAAAAACCATATATTCCTTCACAACTATCTAGGAAACTGTAATGGATCAGGATCTAAATTTCATATTGGAAATATTTCATCTCATTTTGGAAGTTGTTTTTTAACCTCCATTTCTTAAACCTTGTAGAAAAAATTTTGTAGCTAAAAGTCCAAGACGAATCATTTTGCAAAAGCTAGTCCAAAGGAAAGAAATTTGTTACCAAATGTTATGCAACCAAGTCCCACAAATAACATAAAAAGAGAAGAAAAAAACAAGAATAGAGAAATCCATGCCTTAATAATCAATAACAAAGATAAATAAAAATCCTCTTCAAGGGATGAACCTCATTACACAATTTACTTTGTACCCAAGACAACGAAATATACAATGCTTGTTAACATGAGAATATATCCTTTGTTTGTATAAGATACATAGGTGTACATTAACAACTAATAGACCCAAACATACACTAATAATATGTAATACACCACCATATAGGGGGTAAAGTGTCACACTATAGGGGGGAATGTGCCCAACATTTAGGGATTAGCATGCCCCTTCGCTTGCCCCTCCCCTTCAGCCAATCATTTTTCTCAATGCTTGGGTAGTTGTGGATGCATTTGTATGAAGGAATTGTCTTCCCGTGTTGAATTTTTCATTGCTATGTTCTTCCACTTGATGGGGTACTCAATAATATCTTGATTTTTTAGTTTTTTGGTCCTTGTTTCAATAATTTGTTGAAATTTTCAAATGATTTTTCTTTCTTCAAAACTCCTTTGACTGTGACGTTGATATGCTCGTTGTTTCATCCTATTTGGGGACATATTCAGTATTTGAATACTTCCTACTGGTGTTCTATGCAATGTACCACAGCTTGAACTATATATTTTCCTTCTTCAAACCTTGATTGGAAGACTTTTTATGGTTGACTTGAAACTAAGGTAAAATTTAAAATTTGGCTCCTTTGTGTCTAAAAATTTGTTCTCATTTATTCTGGTGTATCCTCTTTCTAATGTTACAGTTATAAACTAATTTGTATGTGTCAAATTTGTTTTATTACAAATACCCCAACACTGCTTATTTTTGGCCTATTCATAAGAGGAAATTTATAGGGTATGCCATGTGTCCAATATTATGTTTTTATATCTAAAATCCCTCTTAGATACCCTGGTATTTGCCCTTTCTTATTCAAAATTTTTCACTCAATTTAGATCTCAGATTCCTCAGATATGAACTTTTTATGAGGAACACCTCTTTCAAACCCTAATTGGAAGATTGTTTTAGTGTCGAATTGCAATTGATATAAAAATTGACTTTTGACTCCTATGGCTATGAAACTTTGGCCTATGATACCATGATGTGTCATATTTCCAATTATGCAACTAGGAACTAATTTGGTTGTTCCAAAAAAACGTTATTGCAAATCTCCCAACACTTCTTACTTTTTTCCTATCAAGAAGAGCAAACTTATACCATATGCCATGTGTCCAATATTTAGTTTTGGTAGCTAAAAATTATACCACAGATACCCTTGTCTGTCTTATTTCCAATTCAAGTTGTCTCACTCAATTTGGATCTCTTATTCCTCAGATATGACCTTTCTCCCTAGAACACCTAGTTTAAACTAGGTTTTTTACTAGTAAAAAACCCTAGATTTCTCCAAACTTATCTCCGAAATTGTAATGGATTAGTATATGAATTTTAAATGGAGATAGTTTGGATTATTTTGGAAGCGTAATTTAACCTCGATTTATGAGTCCATGTAGAAAAAAAATTTATAAAAAATTTCAAGATCACTCGTTTTGCAGAAGCCAGACCCGTGGAAAGAATTTTGATAGCAAATGTTATGTAACCAATTCCCAGAAATAGCATAAAAAGAGAATAAATACAAAAGAATATATTAGTACATGTTATCAACCCAAATGGCACTTCTCCGTTCGAGTGCCAACACTTCATATGTTGGAACACAAAAGGACACTTATGGATTGAAGGTTTCCTAAACACTATAGATGGGCATGACATGAGATGCATTCACTATCCAACCAGCTTGCCATTTTTACCTTTTCATATGTTGATTGCCATACGTGACTATCTCCACAGCAACTCGCGTACGTATGCAACTATTTCCACAGCATCATGTGTACTGTACGTGAGTATCTCCATTGCACCCTGCATCCAAATCTGTATGCGGGTTTCCCTTATAGCAACTTGTGTGTCATACGCGGGTTGCCAGTATCAATACTCGCGTACACATCCATTCGAAATTAAAAATAATAAAACATGATTAATTGATATTTGTTGGGCCCTAATCATTAACTATCTCAACCTCCTCAACCTTTGAAGCTGCTCTATTTTCCTAAGTATAAATAGAGGCCTTGGGGAGGGCATTAGTCAATCATACTTGGAGAGCAAAGATATGCTGGTCATATATCTTCAGAAGTCTTTGGAGCAGCAGAACTCAGAATCCCTTGGTTGCAGAGGAGTCCTTGTTTCAGGTGTTGGGTTGTACATTTATCTCATTCACTATTGTTAATAAAGAGAATCCTTCTTCCAACTTGGTGTTGAGTCTCTTTCATGTATCATGGTTTGATGAATATTTATGATTAAGAACTCTATATATTGTTTATCTAACTTGTCATATATACATGTATAATATTGTACTTGGAGGATTTGCTCTCTGCGAGTGAAGGAGGTGCATCCCTAGAAGCTTTGGAGAGGATCAGAGTAGGAGAAGACAAAGATTGGATCAACCATCGTTAATCAGGTGAGTCCAACATATATTGCTATTTCCTTTCTATACTTTAAAGCTGATTTTCTGCAAGTTTTAAGAGCAAGATGGTAACCCCTGACCCTCGGTTACAAGGGTGTTTATTCATGTACAACAAAATTGGTGACTCCGCTGGGGAGCCCAAACTGTTGTGGGTTATTTCTGTTTACCATTTCCTAGTCTTTGCCTTGATTGTGTGTGTGGTATTTTGTCTTGGTTCATGCTTAGTATAGTGTTTGAAGACCTTGAAAATTTTTATTTTTATTAGAAAATTTTGCACCTATACGTGGGTTGCTATTGCACACAGTCGTGTACAGAGGCCTGCGTATGTGGGTTTCTCTCTAGGACAGTCACATACAGTATGCGGGTTTCCCTTATACACAGACATGTACAAGCCTTAGCATTGGAATTTTTGGGTTAGGGTTTGCTTGTCCTTGTCCCTCTATAAAGTATGTTTGTTGGTTGATCTTCCTTATAAGCATTGTATTGTGAGTTTTAAGCCCTTGTTGGTCACACCCTGAATCAGTGATCAAGGTTCCAGACATTGTTTATCCCATTCTATTTTTGGATAGTGATTGGTTTGCCACTTGCCTTTGTGTGATTTTAGTGATTTCCTTTCATTGTATCCACCCAATCTAGGGTTCCAAGTCTTCCTTAGGTGGTTGATTCTTGGTCTTATTAATCTATTTACTTCACTTTGCTTACTTTATATAGTTAGTTTAATTCAAGCATACTCAAGTTTTGTGCATTTAGGTGCATAGTAGTCTTTGAGCATTTTAAAAAGTGAAAAGAAAAACATTTAAAACATTTTTCTTTTGATTTTGCATAGAGTAGTTTTACTTTTAGTTTTTAAAATATAATCTCAAAAAACTACAAAAATATAGTCTTAGTGTTTTCTTTATCGTTGTATTTTCATCAATTTATATTTACAAAAAGAAGAAAAGAAGCTTTTTTTTTTAGTAGTGATAATTTGCTTTGGAAACGTACACCTTTTCTTTTTATATTTCTTATCGAGTCAAAAAACATCATAGTCCTTCACTCCACTTCCTTTTGAGTAACAAATAGCCCTTAAAATGAACACAATAATTAAAATTTATTAGTAATTTTTATTTTTAGGGCCATACACCTACTAGCTTAGGCTAGACTTGTGGGATAGGAAGTGTAAACTTCCCATAAGTTTTAAAATTCAAACATAGTGGGCCAATTGATAGGTAAACCCTTATCTTTATCGATAGTATCTGGGAAGCTCCTCTCAAATGGGAGTCAAGAACGAGGTCGCGTGGAGGCATTGGACTGAGAAGATAACCCTCTGATTCCTAGTCGAAACGTAAATTAGGACTTTTACACATCTGGGGATTCTTTCCTAGATAGATTTTCGGGCTCAGCTACCCTACCCATGCATATGAGTCAGGATTGTGACTGTTCCCCCAGACTGTTGGTATAAATAAGGTATCCTTTAGTCTCTTGACATCTAGGGTTCATGCCTAGGCAAACCAGAAGGCTATTTCTAGTTCACCTTGGACGGGCTTGGAAGGTAACCCTTGTTGAATGTGTGGGAGGGTGGTGGGTGATTCCTCCACTTGTTCCTAAGAACCTCTTCAAGGACGCCAAGTAACTGCTCTTCAAATTTCTTTCGGAAAGCTTATCTTTTACCCTTGTTGACTGTTGAGACTTTAGAAATTTTTGTAGTTATTGCTCTGTGGCTTGTCTATGTTTAGCCGGCCTTAGGGTTTGAATTGTCGAATTTACAATCATGGAGGACCAACCTATAAGAAGGTCATGAAGGTTGCAAAATGTTCATTCTCTCATCACATTGGAGCCTCCACCGCCACCTCAAAGGCGGAGATTGGACATGGACGGTTTATTTGAACCAATAGGAGTAAGTGATGTTTCGGGTGAATCAACACTTAGAGCTAACCACTTTGATTTTAATACAGTTGAGATAGAAGACTTGCTGGTTGAAGAGTTTACAAGGAATTTTAATACACCCTTGACCGACTTAAACGATCTTGTGATCGTCTTGGTTAGGCATTTTGATTCACCTGTTTTAGGTGTCCCTGTGGGCAGGATAATGTCTATTGTGGGAGAAAGTTCTTTTGTTTTCACCTCAGCCTTTCCGGCTGAAGGGGTACTACCTCCCCCAGTAAGTGCCCCTAGATCTAGCATACCTACTACATCATTTACTCCAGTGAGCCGGGTGGTCCAACCACCGGTTCCCACAAGCCTAATAGGTGCTTCTGGTGACACGATTACTAGGATTCCTAGTATACCTACTATTCCTTCCTCCTGCACACACACTTCCAAGAGCGGTCCGGTAGGATCCTCGGCTTTCGTCCAAGGATTTCCTTGGAATGGAGGGAATATTCCCCCATCCACTCTATACATAGGCCCATCACCTTCTTATGTAGGAGTGCAGTTTGGAAACACTACCTCTTACGGGAAAGGTTTTCAAAATCTTGTCTCGGCCCCATTCATGAGCTCTCCCTTTTAGTTGTTTAGCGGAAGGATACCAGCTCACTTTTTTCAAACCCCAGTTTCGACTGGGACAGCTTGAACCTCTTATACTGCACCTCCCACCCATAATCCTATGGCTTACAGATGGAATTCGTTTCAAAGTAATCCATCCACTTTGCAACCGGTAGCAGGGGGCAAACCCACCTTTACATATGGGCATTTGGGGGCAAGTCCCTCCAATCCCTAGACTGGTGCTTTTAGTGCTCCAGTACGACCCAAGATTCCTTTCCTGGCAACATTAAACTTGCCAGATTTGTCAAAATTGATGAATGACCCGGTGAGGCATGACCCCTCTTGGCCACCTGTCCCCACCAAATTGCCATCGTACATCCCTAAATTCGAGGGAAAAGTTGGTGAAGATCCTGGGGCTCATGCCACCACTTTTCATTTATCGTGTTCTTTTAATTTGCTGAATGAAGATTCAGTTAGGTTGAGGCTATTCCAAAGAACCTTAACGAGTACTACAACAAAATGGTACATTACATTTCCTTCTACTGCATTCAATAGTTTTTGGGACTTGGCTAGTGCATTCCTTAGCCACTTTCATCTTCTGGTCCGATACAATTTCGGAATGGACTTGTTATCTACCTTTAGGAAGAACAAGGCTACCCACATCTCGGATCACATCCAAGAGTGGAGGAGGCAAAAGAGACTTATTAAAGCCACTATTCCTCCTAATTTTTTACTAGAGTGGTTCCTTAAATACCTATTTCCTTACATATCTAAGGACGTATCCACTTCAGGAGTGACGAATGAAGAAGAAGCCATTATTAGGGCCCAGCAATTGGATTTTATTTATTCACAATATGGGATCTTGTATGAGATTATACCTAAGGCATCAAGGCCTACCCATGATGTAGAGAAACCTAAGCCTGGACCCCATGTCGATGGAGTGGTTCAGTCCGTAAACTCTCCCACTGTAGAGTCTTTGGCCAAACAGATTCATCAGCTGTCCATCAAACATTCTATGGTAGAGGTAGCAAAGGCTACCCCCTCACCCCAAAATGCAAACATTTTTGCACAGACCTCTCTGAAGGGAAATCAGCAGCCCGGTGGGAAGAAGAAGAGAGGAAAGAAAGAGGAGGGAAATCAAAACAAGAAGAAACCCACAAATAATGGTGATGGGGGCAAGAAAGAAAAGGAAAAGGTGAAGTTCCCGTGTAAGTTGTGCCGCAAGGATCACCTCACTCACCTTTGTCCCCTTATGGAACAAGCCCAGAAGCTGCTAAAAGCTCAACAACCAGTTGTCTTGAAGGATCCTTTTCCCCAAGGGTAGAACTCTGCTTCAGCTTCTAATGTAGCAGGGGGCACTCCAGGTGCTGATCTTCGACCTTGCTATAGACTAGGAATAAAAACTATGAAAAAGAGACTTCTGAGAAGGGTAAGTCTATAGGTGAAACTTCTAACCCTCTCACAATCAAGAAGCCTGCTGAAACTATGCCTAAGATACCGAAAGGTGTCTTTAAGAAGACCTTGCATAAACCTAATGCTAGAGCTACTTCAAACTACTCCATGGTTGAAGACTTAGCCCAAACCTCGTGTGCAATGTCATCTTTAGAGGTGCTATAGAGCTATCCCACCCAGTGAGATGCACTCTTAGTAGCCTTAGGTAGTATGGACTCGTCGAGTCTCATGGCGAAATTTCACTTGTCTGATGTTAAAATTCGCCTACCTTACATGTATCCTTATCAATAGATGTCATCTATGGTGGAAATACCATTGGAAGGGAAGTTGTTGATGAGGGTGTTTCTACATGTTTTATGTTCTTGTCATGTTGGAAAGCTCTTGGATCCCCAGAGATGGTCCTGTCAAACACTCTGCTTACTACTTTCGACGGAAGGTCATTTCATCCACATGGTATCCTACCAGATTTTGAAATTAAGCTGGCAGGGAAAGTGGTCTTTGTTGAGGTGGAAGCGATTGTTGCACCTTTGGACTATAATTTTCTTTTGGGAAGAAGATGGACTTATGCCATGTCCACTATCACATCGGCCGTCTTTCGGGTGATAGTATTTCCACACGAAGGGAAGTTGGATATTGTTGACCAACTTGATTTTACTCAAAAAGGCCGCATGGAGTCTAATGATTCCACTATGCCATTGGTTGATCAGGTCAAACCTGCTGCACAGAGCTTGGGGGCTGGAATATATGCATCACTGATGGGAACATTTGATCTTCTAGCCCCGATTAACTATATAGGTTCTACTACTGTGGGGAACTCCATAGCCATGGTTATTGATAGGACTGATCCTTGGGTTCTCCCTTCCCCCCATGAACCAGAAGTGCCCTTATCGACAGTGGAAGTGGCTTACCAAGCTATCACTCAAACCACTATTAATCCCATTCTAGACCCTCTTACAGTTTCATAGGACCTAGAAGAAGTCTATTTTCCCTCTTGGGTGGAAAACTCTGTGCACTCTACGAACTGTTTAGATATGGTTTTACCTTCTGATGAAGCCATTTTGGAAGCCATTTGTGGATGTGGTAATATCTGTGAAGATCTTCACCATTGATCTTATTTTCTTCCAGAGCTAAGCAGGATAGAAAATCAAGAATTTCAGATGAGACTGTCAGATGATGTTGATACACCCATCAATCCCTTACCTAGGGAAGGAATGTTTGCTGAGGGGAATATGGAAAATATTTTCACTACTATCTCTATCAACATCTATGTGAATCCAGATGCCATGGAAAATATACATATAGGTGCAAACTGCTCTCCTGAGGAGATTGCAATCTATACGACCTTGTTCAAGGAATTCCATGATGTCTTTGCTTGGTCATATGAAGAGATTCTAGGAATTTATCCATCGATACTTGAACATGAGATACAAACATACCCTGATGCTAAACCTGTTTGGCAAAAGTTAAGATCTATTAACCCGCATTAAGTGGCGGTTGTGAAGGCTGAAGTTTAAAAACTGTTGAAAGATGGTTTCATTTATCCCATAGCTCTGATGGAATGGGTGTCTAACCCAGTTCCTATTGATAAGAAGCAAGGGACCATATGCGTTTGTACTGACTTTATAGATTTGAATAAATCCTGTCCTAAGGACAACTATCCCAGACCATTTATAGACCAAATTATAAATGCTTGTGTGGGAAGTGAAGTGTTCTCGTTTATGGATGGTTTGTCCAGATACAATCAAATTCAAATAAAACCGAAAGACCAACATAAAACTGCTTTCATTTTTCCTTGGGGTACCTTCGCATACAAAAGAATGCCCTTCGGATTGAAAAATGCTGGGGAAACCTTTCAACAGGCCATGAACTTTTCCTTCCATGATATCAAAGCCATTGTCGAAACTTACCTTGATGATCTACCCGTGCATTCTCGAAAAAGAATTGATCATCCAGATCACTTGCATCTAATCTTTGAACAATGCAGATACTATAAGATACACTTGAATCCCCACAAGTGCGTGTTCTATGTCAAGTCAGGGATATTACTTGGATTCATTGTCTCTAATAAAGCCATTCAGGTGGATCCATTAAAAGTTGAGGCCATTGTAAATCTTCCTCCTCCTCGTTCTATCAGGAAACTTCGAAGCCTGCAGGGGAAATCCAACTTTATTCGACGTTTCATTGTTAACTATGCCAATATTACCAAGGGTTTCATGCACCTATTAAAACAGGACACCCCATTTGTATGGGATGAAACTACACAACTCGCTTTCAAGGCATTGAAAAAAGCTTTGTTGTCGACACCTTTACTCCGTCAGCCAGATTACTCTAGGGATTTTATATTGTATATGGCCACGTCCGAGTCAACCATTGGGGTAGTATTGGTCCAGGAAGACGATAAGCTTCAAGAGCATGTCATTTACTATCTTAGCCGTGCTTTAGTCGGACCTAAACTCATGTACTCCCACGTTGAGAAATTGGCCTTAGCAGCAGCTATCTATGCTATTCAGAGGTTACGTCACTACATTTTATTGAGGACTACAACAGTAGTGGTGGATGTTAATCGCTTTCAATATGTTTTGTCCCTATGGATTATTGGGGGGAAATTCAACAATTGGATAGTCATTCTCCAAGAGTTTGACTTGGATTTCCAATCCGCTAAGTCTAAAAAGTCCTTAGTTTTTGCTGAGCTTATACCATAATTTCCAACGAAAGAAGATGTAGTCACTGAAGAAGACTCATTCCCATATGAGCATATCTTCTTGATATCCACCTCTAACCCCCGGTATGGAGATATACTTATCTATCTCCAGAATTTGAAGTATCATGCGGCTTCCTCGCCGGAGGAATGATGTAAACTACGCCTTCATGCTAAGAACTACCTCATCATAGGAGATACTTTATATTGAAGGGGGGTAGATTCCATTTTGCGTCGATGTCTTACCCATGAGGAAGCGTATATTGTATTGAATGATTCCCATAGTGGAGCATGTGGGGGTTATTTATCTGGGTTAGCAATGGCCCAGAAGATACTACGTGTCAATTATTTCTGGCCCACAATCTTCAAAGATTGTGTGGAAGCGGTGAAGCATTGTCATCTCTGTCAGCTTTACACCAGAAAAATGCAGTCACATCCCACTCCATTATTTCCCATTGTCTCGGTGGGCCCCTTCATGAAGTGGGGGATTGATTACGTGATGTGCAACCTAGCCTCTGCTGGGGGGAACAAATATATCATTGTCACTGTGGACTATTTTACGAAATGGGTAGAGGCAATTCCCACCTTTAAAGTCGACGGCAAAACATCATCTTTCTTCGTGTTCAATGATTATAGCATGGTTTGGTATACCCAAGGTGATTGTCACTAACCATGGCAGTCATTTTCAAAATAGCATGATGATGGAACTGAACACTATGCTTGGATTCATACAAGAACATTCATCTTCGTACTATCCTCAAGCAAATGGTCAGGTTGAGGCTGTTAACAAGACTTTGAAGACTATCCTCAAACATACAATTGATATAGCCCGTTCTAACTGGCATATCATGCTATACCCTGCTCTTTGGGTGTACCGAACTAATGTAAAAACCGCTACGGGTTTCTCCCCCTTCCAACTCATTCATGGAGTGGAAGTCGTTACGTCGGTTGAATGTGAAATCCCATCCTTGAAAATAGCTATTCATGTGTTACCCGATACAACAAAGCTTGAAGAACATCTAGTACACTTAGAACACCTTGATGAGCAGTGTAGAGATGCACTGACAGGAAATCAAGCTCACAAGAATCAGGTCAAAAGCCAATATGATAAATCGATCAAGCCTCGTATTTTCTCTGAGGGGGAACTTGTTTTTCTCTGGGACCAAGACAAAGAACCCCTGGGGGTAGGAAAATTCAAGGCCATGTGGTTAAGGCCTTATGTCGTGTCGAAGGTCTTAAAGAAGGTCACATATGAATCAATTGATTTTGATGGGAATAAGATACCTGAGCCTAGAAATGGGCTCTACCTGAAAAAGTACTATGCTTAGGCTTAGTGCTTTTTCTTGTATTTTATTGTATGTATTTATATGTACACCAGTTTGTCGTTTTGTGTTTTTTATACCATCTCCTGGTTGTTTCAGATGTCTTTCGAGAGGTACGTAGGTTTCGCTGATGGTGCTAGCCACCACACTTGTAGTCTAGCTTCAACAGCATGGGTCATTTATTCTCCCTCAGGATGGTTAGTTGCCTCAGGAGGCGCTTGCTTAATTCCTGCTTCTAATAATGTCGCTGAGTATAGGGTTGTAATTGAGCTTCTATGGGATGCTTTGTCACGTGGTATCACCCAGCTAGAAGTTTGACTGGACTCTCAACTGGTGGTTTCCTAGCTCAATCAAGCTTATCAGGTGCGGAACCCTATTCTATTACGTCAGTTCATGCAAGTTAGGTTATTGGAAAGAAATTTTGAATTCATTGCATTCAATCACATTCCAAGAAATCAGAATTCATTAACTGATGCATATGCTAATTACATTTCGGATTGGCATCTAACACATATTTCATAAAAATATACAGCATACACATAAAAAACATTTGTAAATAAACCGACACAATATATATATATATGTGTGTGTGTGTGTGTGTGTGTGTGTGTGTGTGTGTGAATATTTGTCTATAGATAGGTCGAGTCCCTGATCCTCAGATCCAGGCATAACTGTATAATATACAAAAAATATACAAAATATGGATCATAGTCCATAAAACACCCTAGATCTAAGCTAGACCACCATGTTCACTTGGACCACCCTGGTCCCCCCAGTCTCCTTGCACTTTGGCTTCTTCATCCTCCTCAACTTTGGCAACCTCAACAGCATCTATGTATACTAAAACTACTCTGGACACCCACCTCAAAAGGCATATCCAGACAGGTGGAACTCCAATCACAAACTCCTGCATGCTGGCTAGGATGTGCTCTAGTCGCAAGGTGGGTACTCTCTGGGTAAGCCTGGCTAGCTTCGCCTAAGACAGGATGCACATACATGCATGGATGCCCTTCAGGGCGGACCGATCCAATATCTATATTTTGACATGTTTATAGGATTAGAACTCTTATACATATGTATATATCTCTATATTTTAAAATTCATAAAAAATTTAAAAAATTGAAAATAAAAAATTACCTAGCTCTCCCCATGCTCCTCCTGGAGGGAGGACAAGGTCTGGATCACCACGAAAATCCATCCCAACATATGGAAACTAATCCAATGCTGGTAACTACCGCTCCCACCAAAAGTAGAAGTCATCATTGTATACACTCTGCACTGAGCCACCTCCTCCCTGGCAGAGGAAGATATCTCCCCATATACTCAGCCTAGGCTGACGAGGAGAACGAACTGGTAGGGGTATTGCAGGGCTAAATCCCGGCACTCTCTTAAAGAAGAAGTAAAATAGTATGCTAGAATATCCAAATTTCTTCCTCCTTCCTCTCTTGTAGTCAAAGAGTTGCTTTCTCAAAATCAGGACAACTCCCAAACACCAATCATATAAGGCCCCCTGCATGCAATCCACTGCTAACCTCATTTGGTTATGTGTAGCGAGATGAAGAGAAGATGATCCCGCAACCCTCACTATGGTACTTGTCAGTACCTATAGAGGAAGATCATGTATATGTGCAATAGGGATGCAAATCCCTCTCTTTTGGGTACCTGGTGCGCAGTATATATCAATGTAGTTTTGGACACTTAGGGGATCACCGCCTCTACCGGTGCCCTCCAAATTGACTGGATCTCCTCATCATGACCGATCAGCAATGAAATATATATCCTTTGAAGTAATATCCAAGGATTCACCTTGAAGGTCAGACATGCCTAAATCATGGTCCTAGTAGTTTATCATGAATTCTAGAAGGCAGACATTGGCCCGCATAGGTGATATGCAAAAGAACTTCAACAACCCACTTGAACATAAAGCATTCATAGTGGGGGCATATTGGAGTGCTTCTTGATCCATATCTTCATGCTCACGCTCCCTCCACTCAAGCACCATCTTCAAACCTAGCAAAACAACCATTCTGAACCTTTAGTTTCATGAAAAAATTCATAATTTGAAGCCTACATATTTCTTTTACCCTTCATGCAGCATACGTGACTTTCTAGTTAGGCATGTCCCGTACTATATGCGACTGTCCTTCGGGTAACTTGTGTACAGAACGCGTGTACGCGAGTTTCACTATAGTGAACCCGCATACATAGCATTCCTTGCTTAAGGGCACTCAAAAATATAAAATTGGGGCCTAAATTTAAAATTTGCTAGGATCAAATTGAAGAGCTTGGGGTGTAGTCTTACCTAACACTTGCGGGATTGGATTTCGTCCACCGGATTGTCCACACTGATCGAATGAAGGTAGAGGTGAAAACTTGCTTTTTATGGCTAAAATTCAAAATGGTGAGTTTTATTTATGTTTTTGAACTATTTATAGAAATTAAATTTCTCAAGTGGGTTTTTTCCCTATAGTTCAAATTTTATCAAACTAATACCATTCATTTTCGCCTTGTAACCGGTTTTTCATCGTTCTAAGGTGTTTTTTGCTCATATACGATGGTTTTTTGTCACTTCACATGCATTTTTCATCTATACTCACTCCATCTTAAACTTAGCAATCAACATTTTAACCATGGACTATGGTATTTCTTAACCATTAGCTCCTTGTCTTTACCATCATTCTTCCATGGATAGGGCCTTCCTCTCATGAGTATCCTCATTTAGAACCTATGTTGTCTTTCGATACTCATGCTGCAGCTGTCTTAGGTATAGGGAAATTCTTTTAGCTATTTTTCATGCCAAATGGAGCCTCATTTTGGTCTCTTTTTACAAGCTATCCCTTTATAGGACTTCCCACCCTTACGAAGTTTCTTTAGGCCCAATTCTGACTCCTTAAAATAGACTTGACTACCGAGTTAACTTCTCCGTTCAAGCTCGTTAAGAATATGTGAATGGGCATCCACATTGGTGGTAGGTTATCTCTTTCTCGGACCATGCAAAATATTATGAGAAAGGATCACTCTCTTTTCTACGGAATTGAGAAGAGTATTCTCAGGTATAGGTTTATCACTTTTCCGGACCTGAGGGACTAAATTTATGGAAAAGGAACTCCCGGTATGAGCTTAGTTTTCTCTTTTTTGTGCTCTGGACCTAAACATGAAAAAGATTCCGAGTGTACTTTATGTCTTTGTCATGCTCGTTAAACTCTAAAGAACAAAGCATTGAGTTTATTGTTGTAAGCCCCATTTCTCGTACTCAAATGGATCTTTTCGAGTGATTTTGCTTTCCTTCACACTCGTAAAACTGAAGCTATATGTTGTTCTGGAAGGAGCATTGGGTAGGTGGTAATTTAACCTTTTTTGGACCTCCTTGACTAAATACGAAAAAGGTTCACCTTTTCTTCTACAGAAGTTAAGAGAGTTCTTCTGTGGTATGTTTTATACTTTTCCGGCCTTAGGAGACTAAATTGGACAAAAAAAGACCCCGTTGGAGTCTGCTTTAGGGTTTTTAGACTCTCTAAATGTGAAAACACTGACTGAGCATGTACTAGTTCAGGCTCATTAAATCCACAAAGCAGTGACACTATCAAGCAATATTCCCTCTTCTCTTCAAGCTTGCTAAAAAATGAAGAGAGACTCGAGTTGACTTTCCTGGACTCGTTAAAATTTAACAGGGAAGGTAAGGAAGAAATTTTCTCTTGATTTTTAGTTAGTGGCAGCATGTCATCCTTGAACATAGCACTCTCTGGCTTTTTCGATACCCATGTCTTAGTGTTCACTTTTAGTTCAGCTATTACTTCGAGTTCATTACTCCTCTTGTCCATTCTACCTAGGGAATCTGATCATGACACCTACATGACAGATAAGTCTAGTTGTTCTATCAATAAAGTTATAAGTTGCCTTGGGTCATTTTTGTGTCGTGCTCATTGTTCAAATATTTTAACCCAATTTCTGATCTATATCCTGATCCCATCATTGTTTTATCTGTTATCACTTGTGTCTCCCTTCCTTTACCCAGTTCCTAGTCACTCTTGTGATTCGTTGGAGGATCTATTTCCTTCCTTATCATAGTATGGTTTGGCATCAACACTTCCTGACAATGAAGACCTAGAGTTTTGATTATTGTAACTCAGGATTAACTTTCATCATTGGTGAATTCCTTTGCTTCAGTTATCGATTATCACCTATTGATTGACAATCTATTGAATCCTCTCCATGTTCGACTTCAACCTACATTTATTCACATGGCTTGTATTGTACTAGTTCTTTGGGATTGTTTATGAAGACCTTAGTTCCCTGTTTATGGACTAAGTTGTGCAATATTATGTTCTACCTATGTACACAGCTTCCAGATCTTTGAAGACTCATCATTTGTATTTTGTGGCTTCGATCCACCTTTGTAATATACGTGGTCTTGTACCCATACTATATGATGTACTCAAACATTTGTAAAGGAGCTAGTGTTCCAGTATATTGAACATAGCATCCTCAGATATGACTTTGTATATGACATTATTATGTATTTTTTTCAGGTACTATATCTACTCCATTGGATTTCTGAGTTCTCCAAAGATAGAGATTATAATGTATTTCGGCCATCGCTTCTTTCTGACCTCACACATTAGGGGGCATCTGTTATCAACCCAAATGGTACTTCTCTGTCTGAGTGCTGACACTTCATATTTTGGCACACAAAAGGACACTTATGGATTGAAGGTTGCCTAAACACTATAGATGGGCATGACATGAGATGCATTCACTATCCAACCAGCTTGCCATTTTTTCCTTTTCATATGTTGATTGCCATACGCGACTATCTCCACAGCAACTCATGTACGTGCGTGACTATTTCGACAGCATCCCGCGTACTGTACGCAAGTATCTACAGTGCAACCCTCATACAGATCTGTACATGGGATTCCCTTATAGAAACTCGCATGTCATATGCAGGTTTCCAATATCAATACTCACGTACACATCCATTCGACATTAAAAATAATAAAACACAATTAATTGAGATTTGTTGATCCCTAATCATTAACTATCTCAACTGTCTCAACCTCCTCAACCTTTGAAACTGCTCTATTTTAAATAGAGGCCTTGGGGAGGGCATTAATCAATCATACTTGGAGAGAAAATTTATACTGGTGGTATATCTTCAGAATTCTTTGGAGTAGTAGAACTCAGAATCCTTCGGTTGCAGAGGAGTCCTTGTTTCAGGCATTGGGTTGTACATTTATCTCATTCACTATTGTTAATAAAGAGAATCCTTCTTCCAACTTGGTGTTGAGTCTCTTTCATGTATCATGGTTTAATGAATATTTATGATTAAGCACTCTATATATTGTTTATCTAACTTGTCATATGTACATGTATAATATTGTACTTGGAGGATTTTCTCTTTGTAGGTGAAGGGGGTGCATCCTTGGAAGCTTTGGAGAGGAGCAGATTAGGAGAAGACAAAGCTTGGATCAACCAGCATTAATCAGGTGAGTCCAACATATCTTCCTATTTCTTTTTTGCACTTTAAATCTGATTATCTGCAAGTTTTAAGAGTAAGTTGGTAACCCCAGACCCTCGATTACAAGGGTGTTTATTCCTGTACAACAGTACACACCTTAATAACAAACAAAAGAGATAAATAACAATCTTTTTCAAGGAAGGAACATCCTTACACAATGTATTGTGTATCCACAACAAGACAATATACAATTCTTACCTAAATCAAAAATCTCCTTTGTATATATAGGAGATAAAAGTGTACAATAAAAACTAATAGACCCTCGCCTACATAAATAATATGTGATACACTACCATATAGGGGGTAAAGTGCCACACTATATGGGGGCTTGTTTCCATAATTTAGGGCTTGACACTTTGGTATTACTTTTTTATCTCAAATTTAACTCATTTAAATTAAGGGTTTCCACAACATAAGTTGGGAACTGACTTACTTCATTGTTGTAAACATGTTGGCTTCAACACTTGTTAATTAGGTTTGGAATGGGATAAGATGAAATTGGAGGTGGCCTTAATGGCAGTTGATTTTGTGGTGGTGGAGGAATTATGAAATCCTACTATGGTTGAGGTCTCCAATTCAAAGCTGGATTTCCAAAATTTATTTGTGCTAACCAGAAAGGTGGAGGGTATTTTTGGTATGAATGAATATAGTGTGGTTGATTGGGTATTTGTTTTTATTCCATTGAGTTGGGCCTATCTTCATAGGACACTAAGGTTGTATTACTGGATTCCAATTAAGTATTTGTGATGTCCCAAGTCTGGTGTATATACCTGAACACTCTTCAATTCTATAAATTATATTAAAATTTATGAACATGAATTAATTTACACAATGGCTTCTCGGACTAGGAAAATAAGGGGTTTCTTCTGGGAAATTTTGCAAGAAAAAAAAGTGAGAAGTGGACAGAAAAATAAGAGATGTTAGAAATAGAATTTCCTCTCCCCTAACACATTTATATCTAGTTCCATTTAGGTTTTATATTCCACACTACGGAAACCTACTGCCACACTTCAACCAAACCGTGAAACTAAGGAGAGTAGTTCGGTCTATTTCAACCAGTGGATTCTGGAAACCTGTAGAGGTTTGTTCCAAAATTAATATTTCTTAAATAAATTTTCATTAATTTTAATAACATATCAGAGGCAAAGGAAAATATTATGCAAGTTGTAAAGGCGAGACTAGCTCGTCAGGAAGCTCACTAGCTCCATATTCAAGCCTTTACAAATAGGGTAAGGGAGGTTCAAATTCTCTTTTTTGTACTTGGAGGAATTATATATGTCTATTAGTGACTCATCAGAAAAATAATGGAGTTATTTGGAGTCATAAAATTCGAAATATGGGAGTTACAGTAAAACTAGTTATTTTCCAATGCAAATCTAGACTAGGTTGACTTAAAATGAGTAAATCTCAGCCATTTCAAATCAGATTGGAATAAGAATTGTATGGAATGTTTATGATATAATATTACATCTAATAAAATCAAAATTACTCTCATAAATTAACTATAAAACTCTCTTCAACATTGTGCATCATTACAATGTATTTTAATGACATAATACAAGGAAGGGCATGGAGGCTTGAACCCTTAGATATTGAAAAAACTTGGACCTGTTAATGAAATATTATGTACAATAATGGATGGCTATATGCTGCTAAAAAATTATTAATCAACTCATAGAGGCTACTCCATAGCTCAAATGTAACCTACAATGAGAAGGAGAGAAGAGGGGAAGAGGAGAGAGGGAATGAGAACCTTGGGGCGCATCTCCCAAGAACCTGAGGCACAAAACACAGAAAGGAAGACTTATATTCATAAAAATAAACATAATAAACATACAAACTAAGAAATGGAGCTCCAATTGTCTTTAACTAAACCTGGGTGACTTGTTGAGCAAGTCAATCACTTGTTAAGCAAGTTACCACTTGCTAAACCCTAACCATAGCCACAAATTCGACCTCCTTGAGTAAATTATCATGTTTAAGACAATAAATATGTTTCTCTTTCATCCACATTCATCCAATTTGAAAACTTTTCTTTCCTCGACCCATAGTTGCTATTTTTCCTTATGATAGCTTTTCTTGGCTTTCCTATTTTTATGACTGAACTACAAAAAGGAAACTGCACCCTCCTTTGTCAATTGTTGCCTCTTTTGTATTTCAATTCTTTTGTCATATATTTTGGCACTTTCCCTTTTCTTGTCTGGTTGATTTTTTCATATAGTTTCTAATTTTCCCTTGGAAAGTTGGCTTGTCCAAGTGGCCCTCCTGTTAATGGAAACTTATTTTCCACCTAATTAATTGCATAATAATATTTAATGACAATTAATATACCAAGTACATGCCTCCTAAGTGACATTTAAATAAAATATCCTAGGTTCATTTATTTAATGCATCTTTTGACCCCCTTGGTGCTAGGAAAGGTCAACACTTCTGGTGATCAAAATGTGGGGATATGACAATCCTCCCCTACCAAGTTTGCTTGTCCTCAAGCAGAAGCACCACAGAGTGCTATAAATTTTTCCACCATGTTTCTGCTGCATCACTCTGATCATAGTCATTTCCCTTATACCACTTGCTTTAGAAAAATTTCTAACCTAGTTAAGGTAGCTGAGTATAATTCCTAGATCCCACTGCCTCCTTTGTAAGGACCCAAATTTTGTTGCCACCTTTTGAACTATGTCATTCCTAAGAATGCTAGGATCCCATGGTTTTATCTATCTCCTTCCACCCATCAGTATAAACAACAAAATTTTATCATTGTAGAGGATGGAAATGAGGTTATGAAAATCATACCACCATACTGGAAGCTCATCTCTCCCCATGCCAAAATGAATTTTTTTTAAACTCCCCCACCAGACATGGAATTCCTTAATGTGGGACCAAATCATCTTGAGCCTCTCTAAAGTATGAAAATACATGTGCAAGCTAGCACTGGAACTCACGTCACTGTTGTTATGAATACACAGGAGGTTATCCCATTCCCCTCCATGTATACTGAAAGAATCATATAGCAGCCATACATGATCATTCCATTTCTCATACAATTTGTTTGATGTGTCCAATGTCTCTCCATTGATGCAAGCAAGATTTTTACCCTCCAGTGCACACATCTCAATCATGTGTCTAGCCACCCAATCAATGGAAGGACAAACTTTCATGCTAAATGATTAAGGTGGGAATAATTCATCTACTACTAATTCACTTGTCAAACCACATGGTTTGACCATCAATACCTCAACTGGAAACTGGAAGTATCATGCTCCTCTTGTGGCATCAACAGAAAAAATACTTTCACCCAATTTTCAGCCCCACATGATGTGGCTGAAATAGAAGTGTGGGGTGAAGAATTGTGAAAAAAATCCCTACAATGCTCGTCAATCAAGATAATGGATCCAAAAATTCCTCCATTTGTTTTCTGAGATAGAGTGTGATCATGTGCCTCCTCCAAAATTGTACAACATTTTCCTAGAGGCAACTCATAATCTCTTAGGAACCATGCAAGTGCTTGTTCTTCATATTGCTTGACCTCAAAGTCCTCAAGCACATGCAAATTGGAATGCACCTCATATGCATGTGTATGGGAGGTATATAATAGCTGCAAAACAAGTCTTTGTTGTTGTTCACATGTCACGACAATGTCAGTCACAACAAAAAAATTATTGTAGAAATAAAAAAAATTTACCTCCCAAGGTATTCATTTCAAATATGTCTCTATCCACCCAATCAATGGATGAATAAGAACTTCTATTTTCTAATCCATATGGAATGTGATCATCCATATTTCAGGTAGAGAAGAATACTTCATCCTTCCCCTCAACCTCAATGAGTGCTTGTCCAATATTCTCTTCCTCATAGCTTTTCATAAGCACCTGCAAATCTAAGTGCATCTCATGATCCACCATCTCATGAGATTCCTCCCTTTGTTCAAGAATGCAATCAGCCTTGTAAATATGGCTGAATGGTGTGTAGGAGGGTAGGTAATACCTTTGCAACTTCTCATGAAGTTTCTCTATCTCCATCTTGGATTCTTGGACTGTGCATTGCATGCTCTTCAAAAAATATTGGGTGGTCAACAACTCTTGTGTGAGTTTGAAAATTTCTTCTCCGTCCTTCAAGGATGCTCCATGAAACACATCAGCAAGCTCAATCAAACCAGCTCTATCAGAAATAAATGGTAAGAATTCCCCTTGTATTGTAGACAATGCCTTCGCATCTCCTCCTTTGATTCAAGAGAAGATTGATCTTCCAATGAAGCAGCTATCCAACATTGGTGTGACACTGAAGAGTGTGTGTCTTGGAGAAGGTGTAAAGCCTTATTAATGTTATTTTAATCAATTTTAAAAGGCCATGAAAATGAGTGGGGTTGTTGAGGAAAATCACCCCCTTCTTCTTTTCTACAATTTTCTTGCTGTGACTTGCACTTCTCGTTATGAATATTTCTGGCTGCTTCCCCACCTGCAAGACTAGATGGCTCATAGCTCTCCACAATGGTGATAGTGGGATGTAAATGAAAATGAATTCTGCAAAAATCAGAACCTTCATCACATATTTTATTCACTTTATCCTCCTTGTGTACAGACACTATGGTGGCCTTCTCTTCCACCAAAAATTCTGCTTCACACCCAAGCGGTGTGGCCTTGTCTTCTTCTTCTTTACATGGCTCCTAAGATGACTATAACTCTGATTTGTATTATTATTTTGTATCTAATCCAAAAGTATTCTTATCACGATTGAAAACATCAGCCTTCTTTGCACTAATTTTGGGATCACCAACAGAGAAACTAGGAGTGAATTCCTTTCCTTCACAATGGGCCTTCATTTTGCAGTCCTCATCTACACATGAAGTATTTTCATCCTCCCATGGATAATATGGTTCCAGGTGAACATGGCTAGTGAAAAATTCAGAACCTTTATCATCCATTTTCTTCATCTTACCATCTTCCTGTACAGATACTTTGATGGCTTGATCCTCCACCAAATTTTCTAGTTCACACCCTATTGAAATGTGTTCAATTTGTTCTTCCTTGTGAGGTTCAAGGGGTGACTATAAATCTGAATCATGTTTATATTTTGGATCAGATCCAAAATATGTCTCATCATCATCAATATTCCCCATCTCTTATGCACTTATCTTGAAATCAACCACAAAGAAATTTGGATTCATCTCACCTTCCATGTTACCAACAACTAGATGTTGGACTATTGGATCTTTAGTTGTGCATGTAGTTGTGCATGGATCTTCTTCATCTCCTTCTGATGGAGGATTTGGTGAATCATCATCCTCATGGATGTTGCAAATACGTTTATCTCTCTTTTGGGAAAAACCAAATAATTTCTCAGAGAAACCATGTGCAGATAGCTCTAATGAATCTTCACTTTTGGTGGTTTTTTCTTCCTCTTTACATTGAGAAGTGGAACAACTTAGTTCCTTTATTAATGGATTATTTGAATTAAAAGAACCTACATGTATTAATTTTTTTGAAAACATATACTCTCCAAATTTATTTCCTTCATGCTGAGAGACACTACTACTCCCTTCTCCATGTTTGCTTGCCAACTGCTTGGCAAGGAATTCTCTAGTCTCTTGATCTGACTGGATGATGCTTTGAGATACATATTTTAGCCCTTTCAATGTTCTTTGCATAAAAATTCTTAAATATTCTCTATCATCCAATTTTGAATGCTCTCCTTCCTCATACAACTCAAAGTCTAAATCTCCCATGACTGGAACTAATTCCACAACTACAACTTGAAGATATTGCTAGGCAACTTTTCCACTAAGAGTTACTTTCCACAGATTGAGACAAGGAAAGTGCTTTGATACCACTACGATGTCCCAATTCTAGTTTACAGAACTGAACACTCTTCAATTCTAGAAATTATATTAAAATTTATGAACTTGAATTAATTTACACAATGACTTCTCAGACTGGGCAAATAAGGGGTTTCTTCTAGGAAATTTTACAGGAAAAAGGAGTGAGAAGTGGACAGAAAAATAAGATATGTCAGACATGTAATTTCATATTCCCTAACACATTTATATCTGGTTCCATTTAGGGTTCAGAGTCCGCACTACGGAAACCTATTACCACGCTTCTGGGCAGCCAAACTGTGAAACTAAGGAGAGTAGTTTGGTATGTTTCAAACAGGGGCTTCTGGAAACTTGTAGAGGTTTGTTCCAGAATTAATATATCATAAATAAAGTTTCATTAATTTTAATAATATATCAGAGTCAATGGAAAATATTATGCAAGTTGTAAAGGCGGGACTAGCTCGTCGGGCAGCTCACTAGCTCCATATTCAAGCCTTTACAAATAGGCTAAGGGAGGTTTGAATTCTCTGTTTTGAACTTGGGGGACTTATATATGTCTGTTAATGATGCATCAGAAAAATAATGGAGTTATTTGGATTCATACAAGTCGAAATATGGGAGTTACAGTAAAACTAGTTATTTTCCAATGCAAATCTAGACTGAGTTGACTTAAAATGAGTAAATATCAGCTATTTCAAATCAGATTGGAATAAAATTTGTAGAGAATTTTTATGATATCATATTAAAGCCAATAAAATTGAAATTACTCTCATAAATTAACTATAACACTCTCTTCAACATTGTGCATCATTACAATGTATTTTATTGACATAATACAAGGAAGGGCGTGGAGGTTTGAACCCTTAGATATTGAAAAATATTGGACCTGTTAATGAAATATGATTTACAGTAATTCATGGCTGTATTCTGCTATCAAATCTAGAATCAACTCAGAGAGGCTACTCCATATCTTCAATGTAACCTGCAATGAGAAGGGGAGAAGAGGTGAAGAGAAGAGAGGGAATGAGAACCTTGGGGCACATCTCCCAAGAACTTGAGGCACAAAACTCAGTAAGGAAACCTTAGATTCATAAAAATCAACACAATAAACATCCAAACTGATAAATGGAGATCTAGTTATCTGTAAATAAACCTGGTTGACTTGTAATAAACCTGGGTGACTTGTTGAGCAAGTCAATCACTTGTTAAGCAAGTTATCACTTACTAAACCTAAAACTAGCCACAAATTCACCATCCTTGAGTAAATTAGCATGTGTAAGACAATAAATATGTTTCCATTTCATCCACCTTCATCCAATTTGGAAACTTTGCTTTCCTTGACCCATACTTGCTATTTTTCCTTATGACGTCTTTTCTTGGCTTTCCTATTTTTATGACTGAACTCCAAAAAGGAAACTACACCCTCCTTTGTCAATTGTTGCCTCTTTTTTATTTGACTGATTTTGTCATATATTTTGTCACTTTCTCGTTTCTTGTCTGGTTGATTTTGTCATACAGTTTCTAATTTTCCCTTGGCAAGTTGACTTGCCTAAGTGGCCCTCTTGTTAATGGAAACTTATTTCCCCCCTAATTAATTGCATAATAATATTTAATGACAATTAATATACCAAGTACATGCCTCCTAAGTGACATTTAAATAAAATACCCTAGGTTAATTTATTTAATGCATCTTTTGACCCCCTTGGTGCTAAGAAAGGTCAACACTTCTGGCGATCAAAATGTGGGGATATGACAGTATTGGTTATGAATTTCCTTGACTGAAGTATTCCTGATTATCAGCTTGGACGGGCCTAAATAAATTATTTCAACATTGGTTGAGAAAATAGAGTTGTTCTACATGGTTTTATGATATTGAATATTGCATGGATTCATTACATGAAGGATGTAAAGGAATTCATTTTTTAGTATGATTTTTAATGCACAATTCATCGACTTCAATCATATTTAATAAACATTGACCCTTCTCATGTTTCTTCCTACATTTGGACAGAAAAAAAGGTAACACCTAATTAATTGCATCTTGTTTTTTCTTGAGTTGTTACTATGTCTAGTTGCATTTCCAATGACTAATGAATGTCAATTTTCATGTCATCCAGGAGATTTCCTAAATCATATTTAGACATGGTTCTAAATCATATTTAGACAGGGTTGGTACTAGGAAGGATGATCCTCCTACTGGTGAGGTTATGCCTCTGACTCTAGACATCCCTTTTCTATACGTGGAATAGTTTTTGAATATTTGTAAGACCTAATCAAAGGATTTCTAAAATCTATCCCCATCCATTAATAGGTTTATTATTTATATGTATTCATCCCTGACTTCTCTGATGAGTACCAATTTCAACGATTCTTCATCCAATGTACAATTAATGGATCTTTTGTAGCTGAGTTGGAATCACTATGCATAATATTCCAAGGATTCTTTCTCTCCTTGTTGCATCCTAAAAATATCATCTCTTGTATCTTTGGATTTACAAGATCCATATATTTGTCCAAGAAGGATTGTTTTTTTTTTACTTGTGAGAAAATATTTTTTTATTTCTAAGCTCAAACCATCTAAGTGCTAGATCGTTTAGAGTTGAAGGAATGATCCTTAGTTTTTGGGCATATGCGGTGTAACCAAAGGTTCTAAAAAGGACTTCAAATACAAACATAAAGGTATCATGGTATTCTGAGGTCAAGACATGAAATTTTTTAGGTTGGAAGGATTGATGTTTTTCATTTGAGCATCCCCTTGGGGCATAGTAATCGGAAAAGTTAACAACTCCTTATATTGTTCTTTTTCATTATCCATAGTGTTGTATGAATTAGAGTTGGAAAAGTTGTAATAAACTTCGTCAGAGATGGGGAAGATTTCAATGTTAAATCTTCCATATCTAGTCCTTCTCATAGGATGGTTACATAGAAAACACCAAAATGCGTCCCTTTTTCATCGAGGAATTCATGGTAGACAAGATTTTACGTTTTGAATCATAGTTTTTTTTCATTTAATTTTTTTTTATTTTCTTCTCTTAGAGTTTTAGCACATCCCCGACAATGATGCCAAAAATGGTGGTCTAGTGATATATTTACGTTTTTGTGGTCTTACAGTTACGGAGTCCAAGTTTTATTATAAACCATGGATGATACAAAATTAAGAGATGCTAGGAACTGTATGTGCAATTATTGACATAATATTATCTAAAAAGATAGATTCTATCAAATTCAAACACAATTTCTAAGTGAAATAAACTATTCTAGAAAAATTATTTAAGCTTCTGATCTATGAAAGCATGGAAATCTATTCAACAAAAGAATCTACTTAATGAAATAAAGTATCTGATTCATCTAACTAAATTAAACTAATAAAGAAGACAATAATTAATATAATAAAGAATGAATGAATATTCTAAGAAATGTTTCAAAAATATTTAATACAATTCCATGGAAATTACATTATGAAAGCTCAAGCATTCTGATCTAAGAAATCATGAAATGAACTAGTCTAAAAAAAGGATGGAATGCAAGATACTTGAATGAACTACTCTGATGCGTGAAAATGAAATTATATTAAATTTCTCTTATGGGATGCATCTTATAGGATTACAAATACTATATAAAATAACTACAGACATTGTTCTACACATCTATAGATAAAAACATCAAATTCCACAATTCTAACTTAAAATGTAAATCCAAATGATGGTAAAATTTGAATGAGATGAAATCATAAACTAAATTAAAATAGAGAAATGCATCTATCTAAAATTGGAATGTGTTTCTCCCTTTCACACACCTGGGTCACGTGGCAGAAATCTTCAAGCCACTCGGTGTGTCCTTGGGGGCAAGTCTCGAGTCAAGGCTGTCACCTTGTTCTTGACTCCTCCATTTAGACTCAACTCCTAACGAAGCCAAGGGGGGTAGACCCTATTAATTTACTAAGGATAATTACTTAGTATGGTGATGTTAAAATGAATGAGTTACTTAGGAGTTTGAAATTTAACTATAGACAATCAAAGATGACAAGATACAAAAATGAACACACGAAAGCACAATGCTGAGACATAATATATATATATAAAGCAAGAAGATAACCAGTGCCTTAGAATGGAGTCAAAAAATAAAATCAATGTACTTGCATGTGCTTGGAGTGAATGTTTTGCAATTGACTCTTGGTACGTTTTAAGTTAAATTTGACATGTGAGTTGATTAAAATTAGGTGAAGGGGTGGACTCCAGATATACTCGAGAGTACTTGGAGTATGTCCAAAACTAAACCTTCATGGCTACCCTCAAGGAATATGTGGGCTGAATGGATTATCTGGGGCTATTGTTCATAACGCACCCATTAGGGTGTGACAGAGATCGGTGCCCCAAGGTCACTTTTCAGAAGTTCCCGCTTCCTTTGGGTATTTTGCCACCGTGATGGTTTGATCTAGGTGTTGGATTTTCACCTGATGGTTTGTCAATTTGGGAGAGTGAGTCCTAATTATACTAGTCAATCAAGTGATTTTGATACATCTTGACTAATCGGATGAACCACAGCCAAGTGCAGAGCATACACACCAGAGTCTTGTCAATTTTAGTAAATTTTAAAGATGGGTGTTCTTGTTAAAAAAGAAAACCCTCCAGGAACCTCTTTCGATCCAAGTGGATCTCAAACAAAGAATCAAGGAGTGGTTAATTTTATAATATCTGAAAAACAAATGATAGAAAAGAAAACATATACACAATTCTAGTTTTCTAATTAGTCCTACCACGAATCTCTTTCCCCTTTCAGGTCAATCGGGAAGTCGTGGGGCAAGTATTAAGATTACTTTGAAATATCAAATATGGAATATTAAATTGATAATGAATTAAAGTATACTACCCTACAGATTATAGCTATGCTAGTTTGAAAAGAGATGAACAAAAAAGCAAAAAAAAGACACCGATGCAAATCCCCCCCGGGGGGGGGGATGGGGAATGGGTTCGAAAGAGCCTATTCAAAAAATTATTTTTATTAACAGCGGTTAAAATATCATAGAACTGATATAATGCTTCTTGATCCTTATACAGAGTGAAATCAATAGCTTACAAAGTGCGAAAATTAAAGGTTTTAGTCAAATGGGAGACCTCTGGGGGGATTTGAACGCTCCTGAGGCCACTTTCGAGCAGCAGCTTCCTTCCTTTTCTGTCAAACCTGCTAAAAAAAAGCAAGCATATTAGATTAAAATATGCCCAAAATCACTCTGAAAGTACCTTTGGTTCAACTTACTTTTAACCAAAAAGAACTAAGTCAAAACTAGTTAAAAAGGTAAAAAAGGAACCAAGGAAAGCATGCTTTCCTTGGGATCTTGGCTTGCATTTTGGGAAGCCAATAATATGTTCACTTTTATTTCAGAATATGAAATTTTAACGTACAGAAAACAGAAATAAAATGCATACAAGCTACAAATTTTCTTTAAAATTACATGCAAAAAAGGACGATTTCCCTAAAGCTAGATCTAGAATGCTTATGAAACCTTTTAAGAGCAAGATCTAGACTATGGGATTTGAGAGGATAGATATATGTTGAAATTACTTTTAAGATGATATATCTAAACAAAATCAAAGCTATGAACAAAGTAATCGGGTAAAAGAGTTGATTTTTTTAAGAAATGAGAAGAAGAGGAGAGAAGGTCGGCTCATTGCTTGAATGGAGCAAGCTGAAAGGAGGCCCTTTTGTGGAGCACTGAGGGATATATTCTTGAGCTTATTGGTTAAGGAATGGAATCAATCTTGATCCACACCTTCATCCAATCAGGAACCTACAACTAGATAACACAAGCCTGCACACACCTCGTGAGGTCTGGATATAGATGTATAAAGCAACAAAAATGAAAGATCATGCAAACATAATCTTATTTAAGCATATAAATGAAATTTTTGAGCATACATCATATGGATAAACAAGATCAAGCAATCTAACTTGCGTAGTTTACACCCTTACTTGATTCAACCGAATCCTTGAAGCCAGAACACAGAAGTGGCACAGAATTTGGAAAGAAATTGCAGTTACCACATCAGTAGCAGAACACTGAGAATCCACACAAACACATGCACTACATGGTATAGCCTCCAAATATTATTTATTCACAAATGATGATCAATAAACAATTGCAATGTAAATCCCTTCAATCCAGCTCTAACTAGCTTGGAAGAGGCTATTGTGCTTGGATATATACAAAAACTAGGAGATCCAGCCTGGGGGGGGGGGGGAAATACCAAGGAGATAGACCAAATATGCTGATGGAGAGTCCATCAATGCCTGATCTGTGTCTAACTGAGCCAGATCTGAGTCTCACTAAGTGCAATTGTCAATCGAAGAGCTAATATGACTGACACCTCAACCTGTTGACTGAAGCATCCACCAAAACTCATCCAGATAAGCCAAAACATGTTTAGGAGAGAGGGAGGGTGAAATTCCCCATAAAGGATGTTGAAGATCAACTCTGGATCTGATTTGATCACCTCCTTCAGTCAAGGATTTGTCAGATCTAGTCAGTTTGGTTCAGATCTGACTGATTTCAATCACATCGGCTGAGAATCCACTGATCTATGATTTTGGATTTGCTCCATTATTCATCAATTTATTAATTAAAATAATCAATCAATGATTTTTTGGGGCTTTCTGACCCAAGTGATGGAAAATCACTCAAAACTAGGAAATAGTGGGTCCATGGGTTTACATGGTGCTCTTAGCTTGAAAATGAGCACCTACATGACTAAAACTGATTATTTGGCCCACTTTTATTACAAAATCAATTTTTCCAATTAAACTATTAAAAAATAGCCTAAGTTTTTGGAAAAATTAAATTTTAATTAAAAACACTGAAAAAAATAAAAAATTGAAAAATTGAAAAAACCTAGGGGGACTTAAACATGTTCATATGACTTGACCATGATGTCTACCATGTTTATACATTGACACAAATACTCTAATAACCTCAATAGGCCTAAATGCCAAGCCGACCACCCCAACTTTGGAGGTATGGAGTGAAAAAATCATAAATTATCAGTCGTTTATTCAACAACCAATAATAACCAAGGGAAAAAACACCCTGGGCTGATCGGATTGACAAATAAAATCTAAGAGACCGAGTCTTTTACAGACACTATCATGCTAGAACATTTATTACAATTCCCCCATGGGGTATGAACATGTGATATAGTACAACAAGCACTTCCCAAAAGTACTTCCAAAGGTCTTCTGAAGTCTGAACAATTTATCCTTGTCTAGTTCACCAGGCTCACTTGATAAAAAACCACTAAGTACAACTTAGGTGGTAACAGAATGGACACAAAAATTTTGTTTAACACAATAAGGGAACCGACCTCAAACCGTGTGACAAGAGCTAAAATGAAACTATAAAATCATAGGTGATTTGAAACATGATTATTCTGCTTTAAGAAATAATTTTCCAAAATACAATATAAACTGTTACAAAAATTCAAAATAATTATCCTTACAGAATTGTATCAAAATTATAGCTAACCTTTTGCATGAGGTGCAAGTCTTTACTTATTACAAATTTTCAAAAGAAAATTTTCTAGAATATCTACGATAGCGGTCTAAAGATTTAATTGCTTAATGATCACCCATTATCTACAAAAATAGGAAGACTTGTAGTCTCATAAAAGGATCTCAAGACTCTTCACCCTTTCATGTGGACAAATGGAATTCATCTCACTTATGGTTGGCTCCTAGGAGAATGTGATCTTTCTAGTTTGTCCCAGTAACATGCATTTAACCATATAGGATACTAAACCACTTGATAGGTCATTAAAAATCACATTAAGTAAGAAAATATCATCACATTCCATCATTAATTAGAAATTGACTGCAATCATAGAATATCCTATAGAAAAAGGGTTGATCTTGTGCTCAATTACTACTCCATAATAGTAAAAAGGGGAATTTATCATTGCAATAAATACCTATATCATGGCCCTATAAAGAGTTACTAATTTGGAGGGAAAATTGATTGTTGTAGGTGAGTAGAGAGGTTGAGAAACAATGGAACCTTTCCCATTGAGATATGTTTCATGAATATAGGCTGAAGGTGGTTCTCCAATAACATTTATCTAGTTGGTCTTCTTCTATGGACACATTGGAAGCACTCAGCAAGATGGATCACTCAAGAGAGTCGTGGATCATTGAAGGGGATGCTTGATCCAAGAAGGGTGTTGTGTGGGGAAGTATTGTAGAATTCAAAACTATGAGGTATGTTTGAGATCCCTATAGATCTATGAATGAGCATTTGAATGGGCATAAAAAGAACAATGGGTTGTGGGATGAGAGAGAGAAACTTATAGTTGTTTACTTCGCCCTAATAACCTCATATACCAGCTTGGGGGTGGTCTCTCATAATAAAGAGTATATTCTAGACATAGTTCCTACGACTGCATGGAAAGTCGCTCTTACACAACTAGCTGCTTACATATACTTTGCTTAAGATAAGTATTCTTGTGCATTGGAATTAAAATTATTTTTAATTGAGGAATGAATTTTATTATTCTTGTATATTCATGAATCATGTGGGTGGATAAATTTTATCTCCATTGTGTATTATTAATTTCATCTACATATGTCTTTTAAATTGAAAAATATTTCTAATTTTCCATTTATGAGACACCTTTGTTGATGTCTAAGTCCATAAGGGAAATCTCAATGTAGTATGTTCTTAAAGAACAAGTTAATTGACGATATACCAAAGTTGCAAGGTGTCAATGTTAGGGTTTTGATGTTAGGATCGATATATTATGGGTGAATGGATCACCATAAAATTATTGATGTCAAGGTCCTAACACTGAGGTGTTGATGTTGAAATTGACGGTTTCCTTGTGGAGCTATGATTGCATTCTGATTTATTACTTCTTACTTTCAATTTAGAGGGTGATAGTGGTCGATGCTTGTGATCTGTCAGATTTTTGATGTCGAGCTGGTGACATTGATGTTGGAATTTAAAAGGTCATTGCTATTTTTTTTAGCCAATGCCAAATTCCGAGGTCCAACGTGTCGACATCAGGTAACTCAGGATTTAGATGTCAGGGCAGACACATTGGGAAGGTATGGTTAAGTCCTCATTATGTGGTTTTGATATTCAACTCCCAATGTTTGAATCTTCGTGAAGGTATGGTTAGGTGAGGAAGGTGTTAATCATTGTTGGGACTATTTAAGTATGTTAATTCATTCATTCATTAACTAAATTTAATCAATAACTAAGAAGATTAATCTATATTTCATAAGCTTCCTTTACAGAGATCCAAAATATCCCTCCATACATCTTAAGGGAGAGATTCATTTATTGGAATGTAACATCCTTATGTGACATAGATTTGTATTTGTGTACCTCTGTAATGTTGAGTATGTGATATAGTGGTATCATAGACTATGGATGCAATACCGAAGTTGTATGGACCAAAAATCCATATTTACAGGAAGGAAAAAAGTGGTTTTAGAAAAATTAAGTTCTGCTAAGTGACAGACAAGCGGGAGAGAAGAAAACATCTATTAATTTTATATTAATCCCTATAATTAGTGAAATAAATTTTTTTGCAGATGTGAAATTTTGCAAATATGGAAAATTTTAGTTGGACCCACTGATGTTAGGTTGCTGGGTGAGATGGAGGGTCCTTGTGGATAGAGGGTGTGATTTGGACCAACTGCATCAAATCCACCTACATGTGATCATGTGTGGTATACTATGAAGGAAGATGAGGTTGTTCGTTGGGTGGTAATGGAAATATTTAAAATAAAAAAAAATTAGGACACTACCCTCAACCAACCTTATAGTGGCATAGGGAGGTCGGAAGGAGGTAAGCCCCCTTGACCCCTCCCCATATTTTGTTTTAATCAACAAAGTTAGATATCGATGGAAACCAAAACTATTGGAATAGTATAAAATGGGTTGACTATGCACAATTACATTTGAAATGGGGTGATTCATATTTTTTTGTAATCTCACATAAATTTATAAAATGTGATTTCCAAGAATGATTGAAAAATAATTACATATTTTTTATGAGAATATAAGGAATACAATATAGGGTGTGACTAAGCCATCTAGGATGTTGGGAGACAATCCAAGAGATCAAAGAGATCACTTCAATATTATGAATGTGGAGAGGACCATATCCTTAGGAACTATCCACATAAGAATGGGAGTGAAAAGCAAGTTCACAAAATCCAAGAAGCTAAAACTATGGGTCAAGTGGCTAGGACCATCCCTAGAATCTATGCAGCACTAGAGGACCATCTAGTAGACCACTAGTTAATTATTGTTGAATTTGAAGGTAAGATTGCCAATAAATCTATTTCTATTTTGACTGACCTTCGATCTACTCATAGTTATATCAACCCTAAAATTGTTGATATTCGTTCTTATAAGAAATGAAATAATAGTAAATCATGGTAAGTTTAACTAGCCATGACAACCAAGAGCAAGGTTAGTGAGATGGTGAAAAATTGTCCATTGGAAATTGGTGGATTGTCCACTTGTGCAAATATAAATTTTTTGGGATCATTTGATTCCTATAATATTGTCATTGATGGATTATTTAGAGGTACATAGAGTCAAACTTGACTATTATATCAAGAATTTTGAATGCATTTATGAAAAAGAAAACCTAAGGTCAGTAAAGTAAATTCCAAAAGTATTTGCTGTTAGGTAGATTTCTTCCATGCATTTGAATAATTTTTGTAGGAAAGGGTGTCAATCGTATGCATCCTATGTTTTGGAGAAAAGAGGAAATGAAATTCCAAATTTGGAGGACTACCATGTGTTACAAGAATTCCAGGATGTGTTTCCCAATGAAGTTACAGGACTTCCTCCAAATAAGCACATCTATTTTACAATCAATCTTGTTCCACGAGCTGCATTAGTTTCCAAAATACCTTACAAGGTGAGTACACCAAAATTAATAGAGCTGAAAATGCAATTGCAAAAGTTGCTAGAAAAAAGTACATTCATCCTACTGTGTCTCCATGGGGAGTGCCCGTCCTATTTGCGATGAAGAAAGATGGAACAATCAAGTTATCCATTGATTAGAGACAAATGAACAAGGTTACTATGAAGAATATATACCCATTTCCTCAAATTCATGATATTTTTTATCAAAGGAGAGGGGAAAAGGTATTTTTCAAGATTGATTTGAGGTCTAGTTAACATCAACTGAGGATCAAAGAAGAATACATTCAAAAGATAGAATTTAGGAAAAGGTGTGGGAACTATGAGTTTGCAGTGGTTCCATTTGGTCTCCAGTGCACTAGCTACATTCTCATGTCTCATGAATAGTGTTTTCAATAGATATTTGGACACGTTTGTTCTTGTTTTTATGGATGGAATTCTCATATATTATAAGAATGAAGAGGATCATGAAGAACACTTGAGCATGGATTTGAAATTGCTAAGGGAGCATAAGTTGTATGTAAAGCTAAGCAAATGTGACTTTCATAAAATAAAATTTATTATTTGGGTCACATTATTTTGGAGAAAGGAATATTATTTGATCCTAAGAATATTGAAGCAACCATGAATTGACTAACCCCAAGGAATGTGATAGATGTGATATGTTTTATCGGTCCTGTTGGTTACAATAGGAGGTTCATTAAAGGATTCTCCAATTTTTCTCACCCAATCACTCTTTGAAAAAGAAGGGGATACAATTTGAATGGAAACTGAAATATGAAGAAAGCTTTCATCTATTAAAGAAGATTCTCACAAGTGATCCAAATTTGAAAATCACAAACCCCAAAAAATATTGTGTGGTGTGTACAGATGCATGAAATCAACAACTTGGAGGAGTTCTTATGTAATAGAACCATGTTGTATGCTACAGGTCGACTTGAAAGAGAACGAGAAGACTGTATGATACCCATAATTTAGATATTGAATCCATAGTGAATGCTATAAAAATGTGGAGGCGCTATTTAATTGGAAAAAAAAAATGAGATAAGGAGAAATCATTGTGGTCTGAAATATTTATTTGAGCATCCAACATTAAATGGCAGGAAAGCTAGATGGATGGAATTTTTATGTTAATTCAATTTCGAGATCAAACACATAAAAGGTAAGGAAAATAAAGTGTTTGATGCACTTAGTAGAAAAATGGCATTCAATGTATGGGGAATCCATTAGTACCTGCCAATCAAATTTGAGGTTGTTGATTGTTAAATGTATTGCTAGAGATGAATTGTATGTGCAAAAAATATACAAAATACAACAACAAGGTTTCAAAGAAAATGGGTATGAAGGTTACCATTTGGAAGGTGATGTACTTAGGATTTATAAGAACATAATTTATATTCCAAAGGTAGTATAATTGAGGAGAATTGTTATGGAAGAAATCCCTGAAATGCCATATTTCTGTCACCTAGGATACCAAAAATAGTTTCTACAGTGAGGAAGCAATACTTTTGGATTATGAAGAAAATGGGTATGAAGGTTACCATTTGGAAGGTGATGTACTTAGGATTTATAAAAACATAATTTATATTCCAAAGGTAGTATAATTGAGGAGAATTTTTATGGAAGAAATCCATGAAATGCCATATTTTTGTCACCTAGGATACCAAAAATAGTTTCTATAGTGAGGAACCAATACTTTTGGTCATGGATGAAAAAGGAAGAAATACTAGGTATATTTATAACTGTATGAAATGTCAGCAAGTGAAGGTTGGGCATCAACACCCAACAGGTTTGTTGCAACCTTTTCCAATTCTAGAATGAAAATGGGATGTAATTTCCTTGGACTTCATTACAGGGTTTCCAATGATAGTGAAGGTGCATGATTCCATCATGGTTATGGTGGATAAATTATCAAAGGAATAACACTTTATACCAATTAAATTCACATATAAAAGACATGTCATTGTAAATATTTTCATGAAGGAAATTTTTATGTTGCATTGTTTTCCTAAGAAAACAATTTTAGACAAAGATACTATGTTCACCTCAAATATTTGGAAATGTGTTTTTGCAGATTTGGGTATGCATCTGAATCTTAATACTGCCTACCATCCACAAATGGATGTGAAAAAAGAAAGAGTAAATCAAGTGATTGAAGACATGATTTTCATGTATATGATGGACAAACCATCCAAGTGGGAGGATTATCTACACTTGGTAAAGTTTGCGTATAACAATGGTAAGCAAGAATCATTGGGAATGAGTCCATTTAATTATTTATATGGAAGAAGGTGTAGGACATAAGTTACCTCAGAAAATCCAGTGAACAATTTTTTTCGGGTCAGAATTGCTTAAGGAAATGGAACGAGAAGTTGCAAAGATTATGCAAAATATGAAGGCATCCTAATATAGACATAAAATCTATGCAAGTAAGGATAGAGTGTGTAGGGAGTTTCATTTTTGGCCTCATGTTTACCTTTGAGTGAGTCCAAGGAAGAGTTCCTTGAATCTTGGAATTTGTGCCAAGATGTTGCCAAGATATTGTATGAAATTTGAAGTGATTTTGAGGATAGGGACATTTTCAAATACCATTGCATTTCCTTCTAACATTAAAGCTTAGAGTTGTTTTCATGTTTATTTTCTTAATAAATATGTACATGATCCTAACCATGTGATTGATTGGGATGTGATCCATGTGGAACCCAAGGGAGAGTTCCAAAAAAATACACTATGAATCCTATACAATAAGGTAACATTCATCTAGAACCAAGCCATCAGACAGGTAAAGGTGCAATGGAATCACGTCAGTCCCGAAGAGGATACATGGAAGTTGGAGGATGCCATGAATGAGGCATACCCATTTTTGTTATAAATTTTCAGCAAACACCAATGATGGTGTTATTCCAAGGTGGAGGGGATTGTAACACCCCCAGTTTTGACTTTGGAGCTTATTTAACCAAAATTATGTAAATGATGTAAATATGTTATTATGGATTCCTAGTGCGGAGCTGAAGTCCAAGGCCTAAATAGTGAATGGATAGTCATGTATGATGCAAATATTTTATTTGGAATATGTGTTTGGATTATCATGCCAATTCAAAATGTATGTAATTATTGTGCATAAATAATAAAATGATCCAATAATGGTAGTGTAAAGAGCCCCAAAGGAGCTATGATTCCAATAGAGGGGAAGAGGAAAGGGAGCCCATGGGAGACAAAATCCTTGATTCCAAATGTAAACTTTAGAACCCACCCAAATTTTGTCATGTTCCTTGAATAAGCCAATTATCTCATTTTTTGACAATTTTTCCAATTATTGAATGCATGTGTGAGGCTGGTGGAAAAATATCCTCATGTAGTTATTGAAGCATAGGGATGACTACACCTTTTCAACAATTCTATCAGCTATCATGAGTCTTTTCTTCTATTTTCAAAAGCCATATCAGTTGTCTCTTCACTCTTATCTCATTTTTCTTTTAGTCAACAAGAAATTCATTCATTCCATCCTGAATATTTTTGACAGTGTATAGAGTTTCCTATTGTGGTTCAGGTCGATTACCATATTGTGTATAACCCATAAAATTTTATTTTAGTAGATATTTGTTGATTTGGAAGGAAAATTGATGGTTGTAGGTGAGTAGAGAGGCTAGGAAATCTAAGGAATCTTTCTCATTAAATTTTACTGCTCATAGATACTTGAGAAGTGACAAATTCAGGCTATATGTGTTTCTCCAACATCATTTAGTATTTTTCTCTTATTCTATTCACACATTGGAAGCACATTGAGAGATGGGTCACTTAAGAAAACCACGGATTGGTTAAAGGCATGCCTAAGCCAAGAAGGGTGTTGTGTGGGGTAGGTATTATAGAGCCAAATCTATGAGGGCCTAATGAGATCCTTGTAGAAATATATATGAGGATTTGGATGAGAATAGAGAAGAATGGGTTTTGGGCTTGGAGACAGAATCCTATAGTTGTTTCCTTCTCCCTAATGGCTTCATATCCCAACTTGGAGGTGGCCTCTTAGTAGAGGGAGTATATGCTAGATAGAGTTCCTAAATTTCAGTAGAAAGTCACTCTTACATAGCAAGTTTCTTGGATCTATGTTTCTTAAGATACGTAATCTTGTGTATTGGAATTGGAAATGTTTTTAATTGATGATTGTATTTGATTATGCTTGTATATGCATGATTCATGTGTGGGGATCAATTTTATTTACACCTTGTATGTTTAATTTGCATTTGCATACGTGTTTTAAATTGAAAGAATATTTCTAAGTTTCCATTGCAAATGTACCAGTGGTGATGTCTAATGCTGGAAGGGAAATATGGAGGAATTATGTTGTGAAAAAACAAGTGAATTGTTGATATATTGAAGTTTCGAGGTGGCGATGTCAATGTTTCAACGTAGGGATCAACATACTATCAATGAATGGATCACCATATAGTTGTTGATTCTAAGGTGTAGATATCGAGGTACTAATGCCAGAATTGGGGGTTTCCTTGTGGAGCTATGATGCCATTCTAATTTCCAACTTCTGAATTATGACTTTCGAGTTGAATGGTGATAGTTCCTAGTGATTGTGGTTTTTCGATGTTCCAATGCCAAGGTGGTGATGTCGATGTCGACAGCAGAAAATCCATTAGTAATTTCATTCATCTAGTGTTGATTTTTTAGGTCTGACATCTTGACATCAGGTAGCTTTGGATTCAGATGTTGGGAAGGTATGGTTAAGTCCTCTTTATGTTATTTCGATATCTGTCTCCCAATGTAGGAAACATATCGAAGGTATGGTTAGGTTTGGAAGGCAATAATATCCATTGGGATTGTTTAATTATGTTGATTAATTAACCGTTTCACTAAATTTAATCAATAAGTAAGAAAATAAATCTATAATTCGTAAGCTTCCTTTACAGAGAGACAAAAGATCTCTCCATACATATTAAGGGAGAAATTTGTTTGCTAACATGTAGCATGCTTCTGCAACATATATGGGTATCTATCTAATTCCAGTTACATGAAAATGAAAAAGAAAGGAATCTTTATTGGGAAAAGTAGGACCTTGAAAGGATACAATATTTACATTCATGCAATGAGGAAAATAGTGGTGAAGTAGAGTATAAAGTTCAAGGAGGATAAATATTTTCGAAAGACACGTGACTCACTTGCAACAAAGACAGGAAAGTAGCGGTATCTGAATGATGAGGAGGAACCAGAGGCTCATAAACCTTCATATGAGGAGGAGAGAGAGGCTCCTAGCAAGTAGCAGGAGCATGGGGATCCTACGACATACCAAGCAACTTCCAATTCAAGAAGGAATGTGTTAAGATGACTGCAACATGCCTTAAAGGATGCTCATGATATTTTAGAATCTCGTAGAAGAATGTTTAGGGTGAGTAGGGAAACACATAAGTATTCAAGCTACATGCAATTGATGTTGACATAGTTGATTTTGATCCTACTAGTTAGGAGTAGTCCTTTTAGAGTGGGGTTTGGAGAGATGTAATGGTGGAGGAGTATTCTTCCATCATGAATAATGATGTGTTGGATGTAGTCTGTGGTGATTTTGATGTTGAATATTGTAAATCCAAAGCATATTGTAAATGTAATTTACTAATGTAACCCAAGGGAGATGTTATTATTCCTCCAATGGGGTGTTACTATTGTATTTGGTCATTATATAAAGTCATGAGGTAAAGCCTCCATTGTAATTTGGTTCATTAGTACCCTAATGAATAATATAAAATATTATTTTGAGTCTTCCTTGGTGAAGTAAGCCCAGACAGTTTATTGGGGCCGACTTTTTTAGAGTAAACGTCAGTTGGCTCAATGTGTATAAATAGAATTGTTGAGCTTCTCAGTTGAACACACAAAAACTCACTTGTGTAGCGCATAGGAGAGGGATAGATAGACCATAAACGAGGATAATAAATTTTTTGGGGTTATATATTATACATCTTATACAGAGGAACTTTTTTCTGGGTTGTATTCTCCTTTAGGGTTTCCCGAGATACATATTGTGTGTGTCTTGTGATTGTGTTTCTATCAGTGATTTTGGATATGCTAATGCTATGAATTTGAAATGAAAAATAATGATATCTAGTCTATAATATGAAATATTAAAATGGTATCATAGCTATCCTGATTAGGACAACTTTCACAAGGTGGAACTCCCACTCCTCCCTATCAGGAAGAAATTAGGGTTTCTGGAAAATTTGGATTTTGGAATATCTTCTTGCATATAAAGTTGCACCTATCTGAAGCACATCTATTGAGCCAAATATCAAAATTTTTTGGATTTTGAATCTTCGGGAAAGCCATACCCTAGTTTAGCAGTGAACCAGAAATCTGCAGAAAACCAGAACCAGAAATTTTGTAGTGCTGCAACCTCACAAGTAGGATTTGAAGGGGGTGAATATTTGGGATCTCCAAAAAGTAGTTGGACCAACCAAATATCCTTATTCAAGCACATATACTAGTAATTTCATCTTTTCATTTTGAGAATTTTCAATTTTTAGTGACCTACTGGATAGGTTGGCCCCAAGCACTAATCTTGAGTACAAATTGGAAGGCATAAAAAAATTCCTAGCATGGAATTACAGGATTGGTATCATTATCAAAGAGAATTTCCTTGAGAAGTACATCAAGGATGAAATTGGAGAAACAATAGAAGTTGAAGCTAAGGAGAAGCATCAATAAGACCTAGTCAAGGAAATGAGAATCATTGATCACTCTATTACGGATCACTTGATCCCTCAAGTGTCATCTAATAAGACACCAACGAAGATGTATTATGCTCTCTCCATAATGTATGAAGGATGGAACATCAACATAAAGATGAATCTGAGAGATCGACTAAAGGGCACCAAGATGAGAAAAGGAGAATCAGTTCAAGAATACTTCGTAAGGGTCTCCCAGTTCAGAGAACTACTATGTGCTATTAGGGACACCATTGATGAGGATGAACTAGTTATGACTGCTCTTAAGGGTCTCACTAGAACTTGGGACTCATTCATATAGAATCTGTGTGCTAGAAAATAAAGTCTAAAGTTTGATATAGTATGGGAATACTGCATTCAAGAGGAATCTAGAGTAGCCAACAAAGAATCTCTACTCAGAGAAGGTGATGAGGCTCTAGCCACCCATACTAAAGAAGTGAAACAATCAAACTTCAAGAAGAGTAATAATAAACCTTCCGAGAAGAAGTTTCAAAAGAAAAAGAAGGATTACTCAAAGTATCAATGCTACAAATGTCATAATATAGGACACCTATCCAGAGAGTGTCCATCACCGAAGAAGAAGAAGAAGAACAAGAGACATCATGCTCATCTAGATGAAGATGAGGATGGAAAGACATGGAAAGAGACTAACAAAAGAAGAATATGTAGATGGATATTTACTATTCTGTGCACTCTCTGGATCTGTAACATCTGGAGAAGATATATAGATTATTGATAGTGGTTCCTCAAACCACATGAAAGGGAAGAAGAAAACTCTGTCAAGACTTGAAGAAAAGAACTCTCCCCAGAAAGCATCATTGGGAGATGACTATCAATATCCCATCAAAGTTATTGGTTAATCAAGATACAAGCTTGACTATGGGACTTCCATGAAGATGAAGGAAGTACTATATGTGTTAGGTTTGAAAAAGAACTTACTTTCCATCTTAGCTCTAGACAAGAAAGGATATAGAGTTTCTTTTATATATGGACAAGTACTTGTGTGATCCAAAGGAAAGACACTTTAAGATGCTATGGTCATTGGAGAAGAAGAAGGAGGATTGTATAAACTCAAAGGACATCTAGAGACAACGCTTGTCCATGAGACTACTAGATCAAGTGATATGTGGTATAGAAGGATTTCTCATGTTAATTACAAAGCATTTCCCTATGTGAGAAAGGTGGTAACATGGTTACCATATTTGAATATCGATCATGAAGTTACTTTTATGGGATGTGCAAGTGGAAAGAACATAAAGAATCCCTTTCCGAAAAGTGAAACAAAGACTAAAGGTACATTAGACCTAACCCATTCTCATGTATGTGATCCTATGCCCTCCATATCCTTAAGTGGATATTAATATTATGTCACATTTATTGATTATTATTCAAGAAAGAATTGGATATACTTCTTGAAGAACAAGAGTGAAGTGTTAGGGAAATCCAAGGAATTCAAAGCCTTGATAGAGAACCCTTCAGAAAACACAATCAAGAAACTGAGAACATATAATGGTGGAGAATACACTTCAAAGGAATTTGAAGCATTCTGTAAGGAGGTAGGAATTAAGAGGGAACTAACCACTCCCTATAATACCCAATAGAATGGTGTTTCGGAAATAAATAATAAAACTATTATGGAAGTAGTGAAAACTATGATTCATGACAAAGACCTCCCCGTGCACCTATGGGATGAAGCAAAAGGAACAACCATTTATGTATAGAATAGATGATCTCACAGTGCTCTTGGATTCAAGACTCCTGAAGAGATGTATACCGACAAGAAACATGAAGTGATCCATCTCAAGATATTTGGTTTCCCAATATATGTGCATATTCCAAAAGAGAAGAGAACCAAGTTGGATCCTTTTGGAAAGAAATGAATATTTGGTTGATACTATGAAGTTTTAAAATCCTTCAGGATATACATTTTAGGATTCCATCATATCGATATTAGTATGGATGTAACATTTGATGAAGATACAACTCTTAATAAATATAGAAGGTGTCAACTTGAAGAAGTACATGAAGAGGATGTACCTCCAAGAAAGGTAAAAGCTAAACCCTCTCTTGAAATAGTAGCATCTGAAGATCATGATATGCTAGAACCTCAGGAACCCCCTACTATGGATATATATCGAAAGAGAAAACATGATTGGGTAATAGAAATCATACAAGAAGCAGAGAGATATGGATCTCTAGAAGGATCCACAAGAACCAGCAAAATATCAAATCCATATTCAAGTTATGTAGCTTTGATGTGTGACCTTGTAGATAAAAAACCCACCAGCTATGAGAAAGCTGCTCAGAAGAAAGAATGGGTTGAAGCAATGAAGAAAGAATACCAGTCGATAATGAAGAATGATGTTTGGGATATAGTACCCAAACCGGAAAACACAAGTGTGGTATCTTCGAAATGGATCTACAAGATAAAACATACTGTTGATGGAAGTATTGAAAAGTATAAGGAAATATTTGTGTCTAGAGGATTCTATCAGAAAGAGGGGATTGATTATGAACAGGAATTTGCTTAAGTATAAAGGTACACTTCCATCAGAACCATCATGGCACTTACTTTCATGATGGAGTGGGACTTACACCAGATGGATGTAAAGACAACCTTCCTTAATGGCATGATTGAGGAAGAGGTTTACATCGAACAACCACAAGGATTTGAAGTTGAAGACAGAGTGGCTCATGTATGCAAGTTGAGAAAGGCTCTGTATGGATTGAAGCAATCTCCTAGAGCTTGGTATGGTAGAATAGGTAGATTCTTGACAAGCATGGGATTTACCAATAGTGAAGTTGATCCTAACCTTTAAATGAATATTATCGATGATGAACCAGTCCTACTATTACTATATGTGGATGAACTATTTCTAACTAGAAATGAGAAACATATCAAATATTGCAAGAAGAATCTAGCTGAAGAATTCAAGATGAAATATCTTGGATTGATGCATTATTTCCCAGGGATGGAAGTGTGGCAAAGTCTAGAAAGAATATTTATAACATAGGGAAAGTGTACAGTAGAAATATTGAAAAGATTTGATATGTTGGATTGTAAAGCCATGGCCACACCCATGGACACCTACCTAAAGTTGTTGTCTGATGAGACATTAGAGTTAGTGGATGTGACTTAGTACATGTATATTATTGGGTCATTAATGTATCTAATGAACACAAGGCCATATATATGCTTTGATGTGAGCACCTTGAGTCAGTATCTAGTTAAACCTAGACGGGTTCACCTGATAGTTACAAAGCATGTGATGAGTTATCTTAAAGGTATGATAGATTTGGGACTTTACTATGGGAGAGATCATGACTACATATTATATGGATATACAGATTCAGATTGGGAAGGAAGTGTTGCAGAAAGGAAGAGAAAATAAAGTGGATGTTATTGTCTGGGATCTTCCATGATCTCATGGTTTAGTAAGAAACAGACCAGTGTTTCTCTTAGTACGGCTGAATAAAAGTACATTGTATCTTGCTCTACTTCTTGTGAAGCAATATGGCTTCGAAAGTTCATGTCGGGATTATTTGACATGGCGTTGGACACCATAGTAGTTTTTTATGACAACCATAGTTGTATAAAGATGATAGAGAATCCATTGTTTCATGACAAATTGAAGCATATAGAAATCCGATATTTTTATATAGAGGATATGTTACAAAATGGGGCTATAAAGCTCTAGTATGTGAATACCAATGAGAAAGTTGTTGATGTACTAACCAAGCCTCTATATTGAGTAAAGTTTGAATAATTTTGTGACAATATTAGTGTAGTTCGAAAATACTTTCCTCGCAAGGAGAAATAGTGATGGGACTACAGATGATGAAGATATGGACCTTCTTCAGAAAGGAGGAAAAATTCAAAGATATGGAATCTCCTCGGAAAGGAAGAACAGGTCGAAGACATGAAACCTCCTTAGAAAAAGGGGGAGTAGGTTGAAAATATGGATCCTCCTAGGAAAGGGGGAGTGATTATGAGACTGACATCAATGATGGGATGACAATGATTCTCCAACATGAAAGAGACCAAGTGCACCTGAATATTTTGACAAGGTCTAACATCCACTTGTGTACGATAGTATCCTCTGTTGAGGATGGAAGGTATAACATTTTTTCCATGAGAGCAGTCCTTACTAGATAAGGATATACATACAGATGTTACTCTCATATGGATAGTACCCACATTCAATTGTGGATATCATAGAATAACACTCGCTCAGGAGTGGTCCTAACCTTAGTGGTATGGATTCTCTATGATTAATCTTGATGGACGACAGGGATAGAATTGGTATGCGATTGAGATCTGCTCTGTAGAAATACTCTTGTGTGGAGAGTATTCCTACATTCATATGTAGATGCCATAAAATAACACTCACTTAGGAGTGGTCCTAACCTTAGTAGTATGGATTTTCTATGATGAAGGAAAAAAAATTTATGCGGTCAATATCTATTATGTACACAATACTCTTGCATGGAAGAGTATGCCTATACATGAGTGTAGATACCATAGTATAACACTCACTTGGGATTTGTCCTAACCTCGGTGGTATGGATGGTATATGATGAGTCCTCATAGATGATAGGTCCTGCACTGGGTGTGGTTGAGATCTAGATTCAGTTGTAAATGATTCAACTGGTCAATATCATGGACTAGGATGATCGAGGATTACATCATCCTTATAATTTGTTAACACTCAGAATGTACCCAGGTTGTGGAAAGGTAGATCCTGAGGTAACAACAAAAAACACTTAGACTGTATTTATCACCTAATATAGTCAGAGAGGGATCTCTCACTATTTATAAGGTTTTCATACTAAATATATTCAATCAAAGACAATCAGGAGGTCAGATTTCTCAATAGAACAAGTTTGTTTTTTATAAAGTTTGGAGGGACAATCATGGAGGAGACCATTGGGAAATGGAGTCAACAATCAGGTTTGAAATAGGTTGTAGGGGGTAATAATTCTGAAAGGTTTATGGACAGAGGCAAGATAAACACCCTTTCCTCAATCTAGAGATATTAGCAAGTTGATTTGCAGACATAAGGAGACAGTCCATCAAACAAAGCACCTTAATAGGGTGAATTCTACAAGACTTTAGAAGAAAATGTTTGAAAATTCCTGAAACAATGGACCTAGAGCATGAAAAATGAATTTTGTCCCATATACACTAATGTCCAATAATGAAAGCAAATACAATAATGGAGTATAAAAACAGGATAAACAATCACGTAAAGAAATTACTTATTGAAGAAAAATATGTTATAGGAATCTTTGCCATGAGATGTTTAACGTTCCTCCTCTGCAAATTTCATTCATCTACTGAAAACTTGAAACCCATTATAATGAAGAGCCTCTTCGCTATTTAAAACCTAGACCCCTCCCCTCTGTGGGGAGCCAATTTATAATGTCTCATACCCCCAAGTCTAATCCTCGAAATAGGATCTGAAACTATTTACAGTCATAATCAAAACATTAAAAACTAGAGTGTGGTACTTATGCCACAGTTTACATATATTTAAATAGACATCATGGAGCTAATGTGCATGCTCATTCTGGATGGCAACTTGATGTTTCTGGTTCTGAGTTTGTAGGTCATGAAAACGATGTCTCTGGATGCTTATGGTGGCTCATTACTGACTGGGATCAACCATTTGTTCATTTGTCAATTCAACAATGTGCCCTTCCCTTTTTGTTTGTTCCGTGATCAAAGGAAACTTTCTGCATGGGCTCAAAGCTGGAAAAGGAGTTTATATCCTTTATGTGCTCATCCTTCTTCACATCTTCACCCCTTGCTTCTGGCAGCAACAAGCCTTTGCAATGGCTTATCACTATTTTACTCCTCACCATATCGGGAAGAGTTAGCAGATAGGGTGCATGAAAGCTATGAAGAATAATTTGGAAGCCTGATGCTTCATTACAAGTATTCGCTCCCATAGAGAGCTTCTAAAGACTATCATCATATGCCGAGGATTTGGAGGTAGCGATTGCATCCGGGGGTTCTGTTAGAATAATCAAACCCATAGTATTATCCACTTAGACATTAATTCATTTATTTTTGTCTTATTTTCCTAGTTCATGAGTCCCACCATGTTCAAGTTGCTAATTGCCTATCCATAGAGGTCAAAATTGCTATCTTTGACTCATGTAGCACTTGGGAAAGCCTTAGGAATCAAATCTGCTTTATTCTTGGCCTCCTAGGTGCCCTTCTACTTTTTCTGCTTTGTTGACTTCTTTTTCAATTTTTAAAGCACATAAGGAAAGCAAGACTAGGTGAGGTGAACCTGTTTTATTCCCCTTTCATCCTCCACTCTTTCCTCCATGCAAAAGCATGTATGAGCTGCCATTCCACCACTCATTAGCTTTCACATGCGCCCTTGCCAATTCGTGAGCCTCATGACAAATTTGGGATCAGCTTTTTACACCTATGGGGGATTTTCCTATTTTGGGTAAGCCTGCTTTATGCTAGTTTTGGATGCCTCCTTATGCATTTGACCTATTGATGTATTCTATATATTCATCAACCTATGTTATTACAGGGTTGGCTATTGTACACTGAGTTAATATAATTTTGTGTTACAACTCAATTTTCAGTCTCCATTGTTGACAATTTTGCATGATCAATTGTAATTTGTTGTGAGTGAAATTAATCTATTGCTGGTCAGAATTTCTACATGGTATCAGAGCCATTGTAGGTTGTTACTCTCCTTCAAAAATTGTTTTGCAGGTTTGACATCAAGACTGGGAGCCTTCTACTGACAGTCGGGACAGATTTTCTAAAGCTATGGATTCACAGAAAACTATCCTCACTCCCTTCAACTTTTTTGAATGGAAAGCAGAGATGGAGATCTTGTTGAGAGTGAAAGGCCTCTACAGGGTGACTATGGCTATAGAAGCAGATCCCAATGCTGTTGCAGAGAAGATCAAATGGCACAATCGAAGAGATGAGGCTTATGGCCTCCTATGTCTCAGTATTTCCCGAGACCTCCTTTTCCATCTCGATGGATTAACTTCACCAGATCAAGTATGGGAGAAGCTTTATGATATTTTTGGAAAGACAGATGAGATGAGGGGACATCAGATCAAGAATGAGCTGATTTCTCTGAGTCCCAATAGCTTTGAATCCCTGCAGCTATATTTCTCCAAGTTCAAAGCACTAGTTTTGCAGCTGAAGTAGTGTGGTATCGAAAAGAAAGACGATCAGCTCGTATTGGCCATCCTCTTGAAGCTAGGAACTGACTACTCAGTCTTTTTTTCGACCTTCTATGCCACAAAAATCACAGCTCAAACCTGGAAGATGCCTAGCCTTGCAGATTTCATGGAATCTCTCACACAAGAACAAGACAAGCTGGTGATGATGGGCACCATCAAACCTTCCAAAGACCAAGCTCTGGTTGCTGGAGATTCAAGGGTGGATTCAAAAAGCAAAAAGAAAGCTAAAAATCCACCTGAGCAAAGAAGAGACAAGAAGCAGTCTTCGGAGGATCAACAAGGTCCCAAGAAAAATACCCAGAAGAAGAAAAACAAAGGTGAAATGAACAAGTGCTCATACTGTTCGAAGGGCAATCACACTGAAATATCTTGTATGAAAAAGCAGATTGATATGCTGACCAATCTCCTGGAGAAGAATGGCATCTCCCTTCCACA
>LPNX010607355.1:344794-410122 GCA_001517045.1 Pseudotsuga menziesii | reverse complement strand
TTACCCACTTAGACATTAATTCATTTATTTTTGTCTTATTTTCCTAGTTCACGAGTCCCACCATGTTCAAGTTGCTAATTGCCTATCCATAGAGGTCAAACTTGCTATATTTGACTCATGTGGTGCTTGGGAAAGCCTTAGGAATCAAATCTGCTTTATTCCTGGCCTCCTAGGTGCCCTTCTGCTTTTTCTACTTTGTTGACTGCTTTTTCAGTTTTTAAAGCACATAAGGAAAGCAAAACTAGGTGAGGTGAACCTGTTTTATTCCCCTTTCATCCTCCACTCTTTCCTCCATGCAAAATCATGTATGAGCTGCCATTCCACCACTCATTATCTTGCCCATGCACCCTTGCCAATTCGTGAGCCTCATGACAGATTTGGGATCAGCTTTTTACACCTATGGGGGATTTGCCTATTTTGGGTAAGCCTGCTTTATGCTAGTTTTGGATGCCTCCTTATGCATTCGACCTATTGATGTATTCTATATATTCAGCAACCTATGTTATTACAGGGTTGGCTATTGTACACTGAGTTAATATAATTTTGTGTTACAACTCCATTTTTAGTCTCCATTGTTGACAATTTTGCATGATCAATTGTAATTTGTTGTGAGTGAAATTAATCTATTGCTGGTCAGAATTTCTACAGGTTCTGGAGGGACACCCAGAGGACATGAAATCCAAGGCACCGTGCAATTGGAGGTATGGCTATCTGAAAATAGGTGCATCTCTCAAATTGTTGTACATTTGTTCCCTGATGGTTGGTTCTTCCCTGGTATGAAAAACTGAGGCGATAGATGAGCATGGAATCAAGCTCACCAACACACAACACACCTAGACTAAAAAGCTTCTCGAACTAGATTGCCATTACAAACTTATAAGAATCCTCAGAACTCGTGGAAGAACGATACCTTTAGTTTTATTCTACACTAGCTCATCCTATGAACCTTAAAGGCTCTGAAAGGTGGTGTTTATATAGTATTGGAAAACTGGACACGGGGATGACCTATCATCATTTTTTCACATTTCATCGTCGAGTAGACTAGTGATGACACAAGCAACCACATGAGCCGAGGGATTCCTTTCCCGTTGGAGATCTAGTCATGCTGCCTCATCTATTGTGACATTTCATTATTGGCCATAGAAAAGACTTCGAGCGTTACCCTGCCTAGTCGGCCATACACTTCAGGTCATATGCACTAGACATTTTCTTTCCTTTTTGTCCCTAAGGTGATGATACCAAAACATTTCTTTCATTGCGCTTTCCCTGCTACGTGTGGCGATCAGATTCACTACTCCACTTCTTATATTTTCATGATGTCCTTCTAATTTCACATGCCATCCATACAATGAATATCTAGTTTTGGGCGATATGGCGCATCTGTGGGGATGATCTATCCTGTGGGTGCATCACAAATGGCATCAGGGAAATCAACTAATTGTTGAGGAGGTTGATTGTATGTGAGGGCGTCGTCTCCATGTAGATGTTTTTATAGTTTTTTATGTTGCATAACCCTTGTGTTTCTCCATGCACTCATTACCATAGATTTGTTCATCTTTGTAGTCTAAACCATCAATACACCAAATCTTCATACCCAAAACTTAACACTATCAACCTGCACAGCTTTATTTGAGGAGATCAATATCAATCATCAATCGCTAAACCACCTTCATCGAGACCTCTCAACCTTGAGAAATTTAACATTCCGTTAACCTTTTTTCATCTGATCGAGTGAGAAACTTCTGATCATAGAATGCTTCTCACCCGTTGATCCACCGGACCTCTTATTCTGACTGTATATCTTCACATCCCCTACCTCTTTCTGCATATCAAAATAATAACTTTCTCTATGCTAGTTCAATCTGTGAAATTGTTTTAGGCCATGGATCTATCTCCTCCTTTATCTCCACCATCTGGACCCTTCACATGTTAACTCATTTCACATTTTGAAAAAAATTCTTTCCCCAGGAAGGTTCACCATGCGAAATGATCTAGGACCACTGATATTACCTTGTGCTGATCTCTACCCTCCAACATCATGCCCATTTAACGGACTCCGCAAATATCAAAATTAAATCCTTCCTTGCATCTATGCTCTATGGAATCTCTCTTCGTTGTTGATCTTCATCATCCTGAATCTGAACCGTTGAAGCTAAACACACTTTACCCTATTTCCGTTGTTGCATGTTTCAATCTACAAAAAATATCTATCACCATAGATCACAATCCACTCTATATCTGACGAATCCTGATGAAAGAACTTGCTAGCTAGATAACCTGAAAGATGCTTCCACAAAATTTCATTAAATAGGGTCATTTTCAAACCTTTCAAGTCCATAACATCAAAAGTTCAAACATAGTGCTAACAGCTGGCTCCAGAAGGGATGATATCCTCCCAGCGAGGTAGCAAATAACCTCGTAGACCAGGTGCTAGGTCCATTGGATTTCTCTCAATATTTATCTGAAACTTTCAACCAACTCTGAGTTGGATCATAAAATGAACCACTCTGCAAGAAAATTCCTATCAATCTGTAAACTCTCAGCTAGCCATACTCTCGAAACTAAAAAATGACTGTAACTTCAAAATTTAACCTATAACTGAAATGTGCTTGAAACTGAAACTAAACTAGAAAACTGTTGAAAGAAATGCTTGCCATGTCGAGCTTATTCATGCCTACCTATCCTGCTTAACTAAGCAAAAATTCCCAATAAAGTAAACTATGACTTCCGATGAAGCCAATCAACCAGCTTATCCAATAATTCTATTTCTTCTTCATGCTTGATTAAAATTAGAACATAGGAGCATAATGGAAAAAGGTTATGATGAAAAAAATTTCTTTAATGCAAACACATAACCAACTACCCCATCCGAAAAATCTATCCATGTACTCTGCTACTGGATCATAAAAAGCAAGACAACTTTCAACATGCTCTGTCCTTTGCTTACCATTGGGAAGCTGTCCAAAATGAAACTCACCTTGCATACTGTCCAACTGATCTTCAAAAGAATCTTGAAAGGAACTCTCATGACTGTTTTCAAATCAAATATCCACAATTTCATTCAAAATTTCTGAATTTTCAACTTCATCCTTCTGAAGCACTTCAAGAGAAATGTCATTTTGTTCTTCAATATAATCAAGCAAATAAACCCTTTCTTCTTGATGTAGAATTGATGCATGTAAAATATTTAAAGAAGCATTTATTCAAGAACCCTCACCTCTTTCTTTGTGATCCAATGCCTCATTGCAAACCACTGATTTTTCCATAAGCTGAGATTGACTACATGATTATTCATCCTCATCATCTTCTATTTCTAACAAGTTCATGAAATGTTCCATATCCTCAAATTTTTGTGTCTGTTTAGAGGATTTAAGTCTTTTTCTTATCAGTTCAAATGAAGAATAACACAAAGGTAAACTGTCACCTTTTGACTTTGGATTACAATCCAATTTTTTTCACTAATAGGCCTTGAAATTACAAAATTTACAGCTGGTTTTTTAGGTACAACATCCAAGTATTCATCCTCATATACATCATATATGGGCATACCAAAATCCTTTTTAAAATCACCACTAACAGAATTTGTAATAGGATGATTGCAGTCCTTAGAAGACAAATTAGTAATACCGTCTTCTCTTACATCACTGGGCTGATCATTTCTCTGTTCACTAAGAGAAGGTTTGAGATGCATAGAGAATGTTTCTTTTTGTTTATGTGTCTCAACCAAGTCTAACTTATTTTCCCCTTCACCACTGTCTTGGCATGAAATTCTTTTTAGACATCCTAAGATTGTCTTCAACCTCTAAACAATTAATAAACATGTGTTGCAATGTGACTGACTTTCTCTCCAAAAGAAGTAATGACATTTCAGGAGGAAAGGCAGTTGCATAATGAAGTTTAGCATCATTTTCAAGAGGTTGGATTCATTTTTGCATATTATAGTAAAATCTTGCAAACCTCCTCTTAAAACTAGACATGGTTTCACCCTCCTGTCTCTTCAGGGAATAGAACTCGGAAAGTATTTGGTCTAATGGCCTTCTCTTACCCCAAAAATTCAAAAATATGTCATAAAAATCTTCCCACGTGTTGATGGATTCAGGGTATAAGTGCTTAAACCATCCCTTAACATCTCGTTGCAAAGATTGGGAAAAATACCTCATGCAAACATCATCATGTTCTACTTCAAATAGGTCAAGGAAATGCTCAATGGCTTGTAAATGTTTCTCAGCTATAAGGTTCTTGGATTCTCCATCAAACTTAGGAAGGTACTAGTAGTTCTTTGTAGGGAAATTATGAATAATAAGAGGTAAGTGAAGTGGTCTGTATCGGTTTGGGATATTGGAAGAAACAGAGCTATGTGGAATGGAAGTATTGTTAATGGTGGTTTCATAAGGCTCACAAGGGTGACCTTTCATGTCATGCGGTTTGAATGAAAGATCTTGATCAAAATCAAATGTACAGGATGATGGAATACTTTTAGTTCGTAAAGAAGGATATACAGGAGTAAATTCATGGTTTTTCTTTGAGTGCAATGCATAATGAAAAACTGTTTTGACAAGCTTAGGAAAACATAGTAAAAAATTTACAAAAAAAGATAAGATGTATTGGAGAAAATTGAAACTTGAGTACCTTATCATTTTATCATGCATTTCTATATTTTTTATAATGAGCTCATTTCCCTAGTAGAGCCTGCTGGTTCTCTTTGAAAACTTCATCTCTGGATCATATCACCAGTGGAGTCATTGTAACCTAGATTCTATGAGAATGGAGCTGCCAGGTGAAAGATGCACAACCTTCTTGATTTTTTACTGTTGTTCACCATCAACAATCAAATCTGAAACTATGTCATTCATACCCAAGGAGGATTTGAAGCTTCATCCCCAGCAACGGTGCCAGTTTGTTAACACTCAAAATGTACCAAGGTTGTGGAAATGTAGATCTCAAGGTAACAACAAAAACCACTTTAGATTGTATTTATGACCTAATACAATCAAAGAGGGATCTCTCACTATTTACAAGGTTTTCATACTCAAGATATTCAATCAAAGAAAGTTAGAAGGTCAAATTTTTGAATAGAACAAGTTTTTTTTTTAAAGTTTGGTGGGACAATCATGGAGGAGACCATTTGGAAATGGAGTCAACAATCAGGTTTGAAATGGGTTGCATGGGGTAAGAAGTATGAAAATTTTATGGACAGAGGCAAGATAAACACCCTTTTCTCAATCTAGAGATATTACTAGGTTGATTAGAAGACAGAAGGAGACATCCCATCAAACAGAGCATCTTACCAGGATGAATTCTACAAGACTTTAGAATAAAATGTTTGAAAATGCCTAAAACAATTGACATAGAGCATGCAAGATGAATTTTGGACCATATACACTAATGTTCAAGAATGAAAGAAAATACAATAATGGAGTGGAAAAATAGGATAAACAATCACGTAAAGAAATTACTTATTGAAGAAAAGGATGTTACAAGAATCTCTTCCATGAGAGGTTTAACATTCCTTCTCTACAAATTTCATTCATTTACCCATTAGAATGAAGAGCCTCTCCACTCTTGAAAATGCAACCCCCTTCCCCTATGTGGGGAGTCAATTTATATGTCTCAGACTACCGAGACTAATCCTCAAAATAGGATCTGAAACTCTTTACAGTCATAATCAAAAAATTAATAACTAGAGTTTTGTAATTTTTCCACAGTTTACATATATTTAGATAGACATCATGGAGCTAATGCACATTCTCATTTTGGATGGCAGCACGACGTTTCTGGTTCTAAGCTTGTGGGTCGTGAAAATGACGTCTCAGGATGCTTCTGGTGGCTCATTTCTTACTGGGCTTGGACACTTGTCCATCTGTCAAGTCAGAAATGTGTCCTTCCCTTTGTGTTCATTCTATGCTCAAAGGAACCTTTTTGCATGGGCTCAAATCTAGCAAAGGATTTTATATCATTTCCATGCTCAGCCTTCTTCACGGCTTTACCCGTTGCTTCTAGCAGCAACAAGCCTCTACATTGGCTTGTCACTCTTGTACTCCTCGCCATATCAGGAAGAGTTAGTGAACGGGGTGCATGAAAGATATGATGAAGACTTTGGACCCCTGATGCTCCAGTATGAGCATTCACTCCCACATAGAGATGCCGACGATTATCATCATGTGCTGAGGATTTGGAGACAGTGATTGCATCCGGGGGTTTTGGAGGGACACACACAGGATATGAAATCCCATGCACCACGTAGCTAGAGGTATGGCTATATAAAAATAGGTGCATCTCTCAAAGTGTTGTACATATGTTCCCCGATGGTTGGTGCTTCCTTACTATGAAAAACTAGGGCGATCGATGAGCATGGAATCAAGCTCACCAACCAACAACACACCCAGAATAACAAGATTCTCGAACCAAATCGCCATTGCAAACTTATCAGAATCCTCAGAACCTTGTGGCAGAACGATACCTTATGTTTGATTCTATACTAGCTCATCCTATACACCTTAAAGGCTCTGAAAAGTGGTGCTTATATTGGATTGGAAACTTAGACACAGGGATCATCATTTTCACACATTTCATCGTCGATTATCCAGGTGACAACATGAGCGATCACATGAGCCGAGGGATTCCTTTCCCCCTGGAGATCTAGTCACACCGCCTTATCTACTGCGACATTTCATTATTGGTCACGAAAATGAATTTGGGTGTTACCTTTCCTTGTCAACCATACGCTTCAGGGAATATGGACTGAATGTTTTCTTTCCTTTTCTTCCCTGAGACAACGATACCAGAAGAGTTCTTTCATTGTGCTTTCCCTGCTACGTGTGGTGATCAAATTCGCTGCTCCACTTCTTATATTTTCATGATGTCCTTCTGATTTCACATGACAGCCATATGACAAATATCTAGTTTTTGGAAAGATAGCGCTGCCACGAGGATGATCTATCATGTGGGTGCATCACAAATGGCATCTGGGAAATAAACTAACTGTCGGGAAGGTATATTGTACATGAGGGCGTCTTCTCTACATATATGTTTTTATAGTTTTTTATGTTGCATAAACCTTGTGTTTCCCCATGCACTCAATACCGTAGATTTGTTCATCTTTGCAGTCTAAGCCCTCGATACACCAAATATTCATACCCAAAACTTAACACTATCAACCTACACAACTTGATTTGAGGATATCAATATTCGTCATCGATCCCTAAACTACCTTTATCGAGACCGCTCAACCTTGAGAACTTTAACATTCTGCTAAACTTTTTTCATTTGATCGAGTGAGCAACTTAAGATCACAGAATGCCTCTCACCCATTGATCCATCCTACCTCTTCTTTCAACTGTAGATCTTCGCGAACCCTACCTCTTTCTGTGGATCGAAGTTGTAACTTTATTTGTGCTAGTTCAATCCATAGAATTTTTTTAGACCACAAATCTATCTCCATCATCCAAACCCTTCACCTTTTAACTCATTTCATGTTTTGAAAACGTTTCTTTCCCCAGGGAGGTTCACCACGCGAAATGATCTAGGGCCGCTAATCTTACTTTGTGTCGATCTTGACCCTCCAACATCACACCCATTTAATGGACTCCGCAAATCTCAAAATTAAATCCTTCCTCGCATCTCCTCTCTATGGAATCTCTCTCCATTTTTTATCTTCATCATCCTGAATCTGAACCGTTGAAGCTCAACACACTTTACCCTATTTACGCTACTGCATGTTTCAATCTATAGAAACTATCTATCATCGTAGATCACAATCCACTCTATATCCGATGGCTCCTGATGAAAGAACTTGTTAAGTAGATAACCTAAAAGGCGCTTCCACAAAATTTCATTAAATAGGGTCATTTTCAAACCTTTCAAGTCCATAACATTAAAAGTTCAAACATAGTGCTAACAGAATTATGTCCTAAAGTGATAGCAATTGATCATCCCACAAATAGATCATGTGTAATACAGGTATCGTGGTGAAAAAGGATAAAGTAGATCAAAGTATGGTGGCAAAGGATCAAGTAGATTGAAGTACAATGACAAAGGATTGAAGTGATATTGTAAAGGATCAAAGTGATCGAAGTGCTACTGCAAAGGATCGAGAGGATCGAAGCATTGTTGAAAAATACCAAGAATATTGAAGTGTTGCTACAAAGGATCAAGAAGATTGAAGTGCTTCTATGAAGGATTGAAAGGTCAAAGCATTGCTGCAAAAGGATCAAGTGATCGTGTGATGGAGAAGATGAAGACATTAAAGAGTACCTGTTCCAGTTACTGATTGTGAAAATTTCCTATGGCGTATAGATATATTACCTCAATACTGCTAAAGATATTGTCTCTTTGTGCTCCTATCTTCTATGATGATGTTGTCAATAGAATAACCTTCAATGTATTTTACTGATGTAACCCAAGGGAGATGTTATTATTCCTCCAGCGGCATGTTACTATTGTATTTGGTCATCATAGAGTCATGAGGTAAAGCCTCCATTTTAATTTTTTTCATTAGTACCCTAATGAATAATATAAAATACTCTTTTGAGTCTTCCTAGGTGTAGTCGACCCTCACAGTTTAGTGGGGCTGACTTGTTTAGGGTAAAATTGAGTTGGCTCAATGTGTATAAACAGAAGTGATGTGCTTCTCATTTGAACACACAAACCCTCACTTTTGTAGCACATAGTAAAGAGAGAGAGACAAAACAACAAGGAGGATACTAACTATTTTGGGGTTATATCTTATACATCATATACAAAGTAATTTTTGTTGGGTTTTCTTCCCTTTGAGGGTTTCTTAGGACAAATATTGTGTCTATATTTTGATTGTGTTTATATTAGTGATACTAAATATGCTACTGCTGTGAATTTGAAATGAACACTAATGATATCTAGTCTAGCATATGAAATCTTAACATTTGAAATTTATCTATAAGATTAAGCATGCAACATATGGCAGCATGAAGAAGTACAAGGTGATATTTTTGGTGTAGGATTTTTCATAGATAGAGGAAGTCAATTATGAGGATAATTTTGCACCGGTAGCCATATATACTTCCATAGTATTAGTGATTTCTATTACAACATAGATGGGTTAGAGCATACATCCTATGGATTTAAAAACCACATTTATAAATGGGGTCATCGATGAGGAGGTGTACATTCAACAACCTAAGGAATTTGAGGTGCACGAGAGAGAATCTCATGTGTGTTTCTTGAAGAAAGTGTTGTTTGGATTAAAAATTATCCTAGAGCTTGGTATTATAGGATCGATAGTTACTTGCAACAACTGAGATTTGAGAATAGTGAGGTGAGTATAAACCTTTTCTACATTATGGTTGGAAAGGATCTGCTCTTTCTTGTTATATATGTAGATGATCGGTTCATAACTGGATTAGATAAGTTCATTGAGGGGTGTAAGAGAGATATTTCTACAGAGTTCAAGATGAAGGAAACCAGGTTGATGCATTACTTCTTGGGATTGGAGGTGTTGCAGAGGGCAAGCTATATTTTCCTAAGGAAATGAAAGTATACTTTGAATATCTTAAGAATATGTGAGATGACAAAGTACAGGCCAATACTTGCGCCAATGAAAACCAACTTGAAGAGTATGGATTATTTTGATTTAGAGTTGGTTGATCCTACATTGTATCGTAGGATGTCCATATGGTCCTTGATCTATTTAGTCAAAAACAAGTCAAATTTTTTTATTTTTTTGTTAATACTCTTGGTTAGTTCATGGTGGAACCAAAGAGAGTGGATTGGGATGCAACAAAACATGTGCTCATGTACATACGGGTTATGATAGAGTATGGTTTTAGTTATGAGCAAGGGGACGGAGTTAGCTTGATAGGTTAATAGACTCAAATTTGAAAGGTAGTACAATGGATAGAAAAATCAACTCAGGGTGTTGCTTTAATTTTTGTTTAGTAGTAGTGTCATAGTTCAAATGAAATCCAAATTTAGTGGCATTGATATTATAAAAGGAAGAGTATATGGCATCTAGTCAGGAAATTTGTGAGGCCATTTGGATTTGCATGTTACTCATGTTTTTAAATTGGTCAAAGATTTTATCCAACCATCGTTCATTGTGATAGTAAGAGTTGCATCAAAATCTCTAAGAATTTATTGTTTCATGATAGGTCGAAGCATATAGAGATCAAGTATCACCTCATCCGAGATTCTATTCAAAGGAAATATATGAAGCTTCAATACATATCTACAAATGAGAAAATTGTAGACATTCTTATTAAGGTTTTGGTGAAGGGGAAATTTTTCTTCTTCATATACAAACTTGGAGTGGTTTATAACACTTTCGTCATTAAGATGGAGTGTTGATATTTGGAGTAACCAAGGAAAAGTGATTTTCATGGATTCAATGTCAGAAGCATACATGAGATGTCTATACTTTTACTTTCCCATGCAAGTGACTTTTATTAATTTACGATGAAAGTGAAATTAAGGTTTTGGAACCTTAAAAATCATTGATAAATTATAAAATAGAGGTAGAGAATAAAATTTCAGCGAATTAACACCTTCACTCATTCAAAGATTGATTAAGAGAGAGAGGGAGTTGTTGAGAAGTCAAGGAGTAGAGAGCAAGGGAACACTTAAGTAGTCATGAGTGTTAACTTTTTTACTTTAATTCAATTTGATTAGGATCTATATCTAAAAGAATAACAATCACAGTAAGATACAATGGATACACAAGACACAAATATTTTCCTTGAGGAGACCCTAAAAAAGAAAACCCTGCAAACTTCCTCAGAATAGTTCTATCACTTATACAATATCACAAGATGGAAAAAACCAAGACTGATATGTGTTCTACAACTTTTTCTCTTTCTCCTCTAGCAAACTCTTTCTCTCTCCTAATGAGCACATGAGAGAGTGTGTGAGTGTGTGTATAAATGAGGGAGGGAGCATACCTATTTCTACACATCAAGTGATTGACCTAAATCCTAATTGGGTTGACCTCTTACCCTAGCAAAGCAGTATTCACCTAGGGAGACTCAAAAATACACTTTATTATATTAATCTTCTGGACTACTGCTCTGACTTACAATGAAGGTTTTACATCAATTACCATATACAATAATGACATCCTGAATGTAGGAAAAATATCTTTGATGGGAGTAGAACAATATACAATGATAATATACAAAATAATATCTTCCAAAGTTACAATTACAACAACAGTGAGGATAGTGAATGTTGAATTCTTCAGTCATGAGGGAAGAAGAGATCAGGGACACACTTATTATAGTGATTGAGAGGGGGCACATTTTCCTAGGTAGGCACCTAGGGTTGAAAACATCAGATATTTCAGAGTAGAGACAAAGGGTGCACTTTTCCCAAGTCGACAACTAAGAATCACATGTGAATAGGTGAACACTTCCTATAAGGTAAAAGTTGTATATAATGAGTACCATGGGTTTAGCCTTGAGATATGGCATGCCTCCCAATGCTTTAGGTTTCTCTATCTATGAAATATTCATTGTAATCATTTTTATTTTCTCTGGAACGATTATTAAAAAAGCCCTAGTTTGCTAGTTTTCCGAATGGGGTTTCTATGGTGTAAATAATATGTTTATGGTTGTTTGGTTGGTTCTTGTTCTGCTGTGTATTATTAATTAACTGATCTTATGTGTTTCTCATTAAATCATATCTAGGAACTTATTATGTATGCATCTGTGATTATTTTATTGGAAGTAGTAATATGATTATAAGCTCTAAAGAAAATTAACATTAATTCCCTTACCTCCCCCATTGACCATGGATAATCATCAATGCAATTTTTCAAATAATAGAACCTACTAGCGGAACCTATATTTGACATACAATCCTTTAATGTACCCCTACAAAGAACAATATTTTTTTTAACATTTGTTCAAGGCTCTTATGGTTGCAGGATTCAAAAATATATGAAAGACCTTATTTTCATTCCTCAACCGTGGTCAGGGAACCGTGGACCATCTATCATGCACAAAATCTCTTATTTGTGTCCACGAGCGAAATTTTTAGGGGTGGAATTTTACCAATTGACTATTTTTTGGCTTTTTTTTCAAAAAATAAATTCGTTATTTGGTCATTTTTAGTCTCTAATATCACATATATTTACATAAAATATGTTTTTTTAATAATAATGTTCGCCAAAATTTACATGTTTCAATAGTAAATTGTATGTTTCTTATTTAATATTCCCCTACCAAACTATATATTTGTTTCTTTTCAATTCAAAATAATCTCCTAGAATACTATACTTAAGTATACTTTTATAATCCGTAAAAAATATCCCGGTACTATCCATAGTGAATTGTGATGTTGAACTACCCTAAGAATGACCTTTCTTTTGATTTGAAAGTGTTCTTCATGAGGATAAAGCCAAATAACCTATATTTTTCCTCCTTTATTCCATGAAACTTGAACATGAGAAGTTTGATTTAGGGTTTGAGCCCCTTATTCCCTCCTGTCACCATATTTATGCCACAAGACCCATTCCATTATGCAAAAACTTCTCATAGTTCCTATATCCCACTCAAAAGATAAATAATTAATCACAGGGGCATAAGAACCATTCATGAATTTGAATTGAGGAACATTCCTATCTAGGGCATGTGTTATGGTTTTATCACATGGTTTTCATATCTCTCTAGTATGAGAAAGATAGCTTTAAGGGGTCCCATATAGTAATTCAAGTATTCCTTCATGGCACTATATATTGAGAATATTTGCACTCAGAGAAGCTAGGTGCTATCCAACCCTGTATGGGGGAGATCCTGTCATGTTAGTCACGTTATGCTAGCCGACATAAATAAAAAATATTAAAAAAGATGAAAAATATAAATTTCATATAGACTTAAAAAAAATAAACTTGCATATATCCATTTTAAACCCATATTTTTCAAGTACCGAGAGGAATCCAAAGATGTACATCTCAAGAAACTTGATCCCTCTTGGTGCTTGATAGATCGAGGTTTAAAATAGACCTATGCTAGTTATATATGATAGGTTTCTTAGTGGAACTTGATCTTAAGTCTCATTTAGGACTTAATCTCTTTACTTTATTGTAACGATGTTTAGGCATTAAGAACCATTTCCCTTGTAGAAAACCTATTAATGGAGCTTATATATCACTTCGAGGCTAAAAAATATTGCCAATGGCCTTAATAATATTTATTGTTTATGGCCCGAGAGTCATTCCTATTTAGGGATTAAAATCCATACCAAGTTAGGTATCCCACTCAAAGGATAAATTACTGATCCCATGGGCATAAGAACCATTCATGAATTTGGATTGAGGCACACTCCTATCTAGGGCATGTGTTGTGGCTTTATCACGGTTTTTGTATCCCTCTGTTATGAAAAAGATATCCTTAAGGGGTCCCGTCTAGTAATTTAAGGATTCCCTCATGGCACGATATCTTAATAATATCTGTATATGGAAGTGTTTTTCAGTGCAACTTGATCTTAAGTCTTATTTAGGACTAATCCCCTTATTTACTCTTAACAATGTTTAGGCATTAAGATCCATTTCAATTGTAGAAAACATATTAATGAAACTTATATATCACTTCAAGGATAAAAAACCCTACCAATTACCTAAAGAATATTTCTTGTTTATGGCCCTAGACCCATTCCTATTTAGGGATTAAAATTGATTCCAAGTTAGGCATGGATAACCACTCATGTTTTGCAAAACCCTCATTTGTTTTCATAATGCATCACTTATTTACATCAATTCTGAATTATTGTAACAACATAGGCATGTTAATAATGGATGCATTTTTTAATATATGCATGTTTTATTCTATGACACCCAATTCAAATTTTTGTAGAGGTTGTGCAATAAGCAATGAAATTCAAATAAAAGTGTAGGCATATTCCTGGAGCATACTTTCACATTGTAACATTTTTAAGAAGAAACTTTGTGATACTATATGTAAAATGTTGCTCCTAATTATTATAAAATCTGTTTTTTTATTGTTTTATTTTTTTTAAAAACTAACCAATACATAAATGTTGTAAAGGCTTAAATAATAATAATAATAATAATAATGGAAACAATACATAATTAATAGTTATACTAATAATAATACATAATCAGGGGTAATACTAATAATAATGATTATTAAAATAGATTATTTTAAGCAAATTAAATTATTTAAATTAATCATAATAAAATAAAGTAAGTGTTTTATATAAATATTTAAATTTAATTTAAATTATTTAAATTATTTTAACCATTAAAAAATAAAAAAATATTATTTAAAAAAAAAATTAATAATAAAAAAAATATATAATTTTACAAAATAGAGTTAATAAAATTGCAATATAAATAACCAAAACTTTAACCAAATATAGCATTATTGAAAATATTTTTACATTAATTAAAACAATCGTCACCTTAAAATATTGTAATTTAGAAAAAAAAACATAGAAATTATTTTATAAAATATTTGAACACATTTTTTTAGTAATTATATTTTAATTTCTTTTAAAAAATATTTAAATATAAAATCTAGCAATTATATTTTAATTCATGAGTTGTTTCATTGTATGCAAATGAATATGGCAGCAGGGATCCGAGTGCTAACTTTCTAACATCAGAGCAATTTGGAGGACCCGCAGTAATCTTTCCGATGCATTCTCCTGTCAAAATGCTACGAATATTGAGTGTGAACAAACCTGTTTCTGTCTCTGATTCTGTCTCATCTTGCATAATATTTTCTTTGTCACCGCAAATAGATATCACAATATCTTCTGCAGTTGGAATGTTGGCACCTACCAAAAGGTTTGGGTCACATAGCCGGTGGTCTTGAAATGTGACAACAATCTCACCTTGTAAATTGAAAACATGAACGCCACTCACGCCTCTTCTTTTGGTGTGGCACATGAACAAATTTCTTTTGCATAAATAACAAGGGTAACTTACCATCTCAAGAATGGTTTTTATCACTTTGGAAGTTTGGCCAGATATATCCACGATCTGCATACCCTATTGGGATTGTTGCAAGAGAATTCTATCAGTGCCACAGAGTTCGACGTGCTCAATTGGATAATGAGGATATACAGGTACGGAAATTCGCTTCTGTAGTTGTCCGGTTAGTTTGGAATAGATTCTGAATAAAACTTCTTCCCTCTCTAAGTTTTTATGGTACAACATCACGAACAAATCCATGTTTCCCCGGCTTCCAAATATAAAATCTGCACCAAACGAATCTCCAACACCTTCCGGTATTGTAAATAAAGGGATGTACTTTTTCAGTTCAAAAGCCTTGAATAATCTCTCTTGCATATTGTAAACCATGTCTCTGTTGTTTGGGATATCAAAATCCCAACGGCCAATCATGTTACCATCTTGGGGACAAATAAGTGTGTGTTCTGTAGGTAGCCCTTCTTTTATCGGTTCAATTTTCAGGCTTACAATTCTTGTACAATCAAGCACTGGTTCATCATTACCAACAGATATCAATGAGTTATTATTGCTATTATATAAATAAAAACTCGATTTTCATGTTGACGTTGATCTTGATCCTCTTTGACTCCCCTTTGTATGTGATAGGAAAGAATTCTCCATTCCAGCGGAATGGATAAAGAAAGCGTGCGTCATAAATAAGAAATACTATGTCACAGCTGCTTATGACAATACTCTGCACATGCTATGTATTTGTGGCCTGACAAAACAAGGAGCAATATTCCCCAGAGGGGATACTCCTGTACATGATAATCCCGAAAAATTCTAGGTACCAGCTTCTACCATTACTTGTGCTGCATATTTCTCGAGAGCGTAGGATGTTCAAGTAATTAATGGAACTTCTTGCAGACCTTTCTTCTTCTTCTTGCAGAGACGGATCGTGCAGGGCCACCTCCGAGGGGATGAGCTCATAATCTGCTTCTAGAGATGGCATCTCATCTTTTGTTTTTTCATACTTTACCTTCTTTTATATGTGCTCTGCCATGGCTTGCAAGACCAGAAATCGGTCCTGGAAAGCCAGAAATTTTAAAAGAGTTTCCTGCAAATAATAGTTACAGAGAGAGATAATTAACTCACTAAACCATCGCCGGGTGGCCCGGTGAGCAAGAGAGAAGTACTGGGTGCAGCGAAAAGACCAGTACGTTTGTTTTGCTGGATGTTTCTAAGCCAATCCGGACTACTAAAGTCTGCGTAACCCTCAGAATGAATACCTTGCCAAGTCTGGGTAGCCCTAGCAAGTCTTCGTAAGTCTTCGTAACCCTTAGAATCAATACCTTGCCAAGTCTGGGTAACCCTAGCAAGTCTGCGTAACCCTAAGAATGAATGCTACCATGGAGAGACTCGTGATACTACCATCCACCGAAGGGAGGTCCTCCAAATGCTGAGAAGAAACCTCTCTGAAAGAAACAAACACTCCCTTGAAGCAGTGTTCGGATCTGAGAAGATCTAAGGCTGAGCAGCCTGCTGAAAGAGACCGGAGGAGGACCCATAAACCTTGAAGAAATATCCCGAAGAAGATCCACCAACGAGATGCCTGCAAATGTTGAGAAGACCTAAAGGTAAGTAGACCTAGCCTTGAAGGAGTGTCCGGATCTAAGACGGGGGAATTTGCTGAAAAAGGTGCTTGCAATGATCGAAACTAGGCAGAGGTAGGAAGATTTTCAAGGATCTGTGCTTCATTTGCCTACCATAGCGATCCGATCTGCTATAGAGTAGACCTTCAAAGAAGTATAGGCGAATCTAGAATAGGTAACCGACTGCACATCTTTGATCACATCTATCAAAGGACGTGTAGATCCAGTAGATCGAGCTAGAGTAACTAAGAGACTGCAACAAGCTTATATAAATATATATATTAGTTTGATAATTTCTTATAACTATAAAATAATTTCTCACAATACACTCGTCTTACTTTTATGCATTTTAGGAAGAATACCTATAGGTATAATTATTTCAATAAATATTTAATTAATTAAATTTTCTTTACTTTAGTTAAACGTGGTTAGCTCACATAGTCAAAGAATGGGCAACGAACAAGGGCGAACAAGGTTTTTAACTCCTCTTTGATTGAGTTAGTTCAGAGGCTACACCAAAAAATCCAACACAACACATGAAGGTTGTTGGAAAAATAAAATTCCCCTTGGTAGATGACTTTGACAGCGTAGATAAAAGTTTGTTTGACTGAAAAGGTTAATATTGTCCACATGACTTTGACAGCTTAGATAAAAGTTTGTTTGACTCTAAAGGTTGATATTATCCACATTTTAAAGCAATATTTCAAATCAAATGTGGAAAAAATCAACTTGTTTTCATTGTAATTCTAGAATGAGGGGGAAAGGATCCATGAAGATTTTAAAAAAGGAAGAAGAAACAAGTGAAGGAGATTTTTGGTCATTTTAAATTTGAACTCTTGGAGAGATTAGCTTGTCCTTGCATACTGGATGTTCATCCTCCCTACTATTGAAATAGTTTTGGTGGTGAAAGATTCCACCCAAGCTAGTAGAGAGGAGGAGATCATTTTGATCTATTCATTGTGCTTCATGGAAGTTGACTGATAGGATAAATCACTTTAATATTTATCTAGAGAGATTTATTGCAGGTTTTTATGTTAATCTACAGTATTGGGTTCAAATTCATGTTGGTGTGTTAAAGTTCCAGTTAGCAGAAGTGTGATTTATGGTGTTTTCTAGGCATTTTGGTGTTGGAGTTGTGGGTTGTTTCTTGAGGAGGGTGCACTATTGGATCCATTTTCACTTGAAGAGATAATTAGATGGAATTATATGATTTGTATGTGACATAGGGAATTATTTTGGAGGTGTCTCTATCATTTGGATGTGTTTCTTGTTGATTTATAGCTTGGATCGATGAAGGAGAGCTGAAATGGTGGTTCTGGTTTTGACACTTTTGATCGTTTTGTAGATGCAAGACATATTCTATTCCATTCATATCATTTTTTCCAGTTGTAAAATCTTTTTTTTCTCTGAATGGCCGATATATGCCCACTTGATCACATCTACTACATTTTGTATCTCTTCTGGTAGAGGTTCAAACTTGTACAATTGTAATTGTGTATTTTATGAGTTTCAAGATATGTAAGAGACACATAATTTTTTAATCAGCGTCATTAAGGTTCCCATATAGTTAATAATAAATATCTGATTGTTTTCCCAATATGGTGTTCATATTTGTGTAACCAATGATTCCATGTATAAATATTTCTCATATTATTATGCAATTTACAATACTTATTGTAAAAACTTAATAGAAGTGCTTTGTGGCATGTTAATGAGTCATTTATATTTTTTTTCAGATGTACCTTAGTATTATTTAATCTGTTTGGAAGATTTAAAATCGATTAAGAGGTGTTTGGGTCAAGTTGAAAAGCCAATATTCCTATGTCCAAAAATTGAGCTAGTTTCTTACTAGTCTTGAGAGGGTGCCTTCCATACTTTCTTGGAAGTTATCTAGAGTCTATCAATGGGCTATATAGTTGTATTTGATTCTATTTGATTCCACTAAGCTGATATTTTGAGAATTTGATTGACTCTGGTAGTTTTTGGGAAGAGTTGTAAACCTCGAGTTTTGTGTGGGAAAATTTGAACTAGTGCTCCTACTTTTGAATCCAGTGGTTCTCTGGGGTTGTATTGGGGATGATAGCTCTAAGTTTCGATTAGGAAAATTAAAATGGTGATATATCACACCTTATTTATCACATTACAGTGATTTGATAGTACACATTGTGGGTTAAACCATATTATCCTGATTCTAGTAAACATAATAAATCCATTGTTATTGAAGAAATTGGGAAACAAATCATCCTCTATTGTAAAGATTGGAATCAAAGTGCCTACATATATGATTAGGTACACCACAAAATCCCCCAATTGACAAATAAATATGGTTTTATCCTGATCATCTAGATGGATTTCAATATGATTATATCCACTAAAACAATCCAAAAATGAAAAGAATTTGTTCCTAGAAAGAGTATCAAATACTTGGTCAATGAATGGTAGAGAAAGTGTTATTTTTTTGGTTTCCTTATTGAATTCTCTGTAATCCACACATATTCTCCATTTTCCCCATGTTTTGGGAATGACCATAAGAGGTGATACACACTCACTGTCAAAGATATGATATATGAAGCATGATTCACTTAGTTTGTGTATCTCTTGCTTAACTATTTGCTTTAACGATGGATTCATCCGTATTTGTGGTTTCTTGATTGGGACATCATCTTCCTTGATGTAGTTATGATTTTTTCAAATATCAGTATGTATTTAAGTGAGAAGACCACATTTTCTTTGCTCGATGTTTTTAATCCAATCCGGACTACTAAAGAGATCCCTCCTCCTTGCTAAGTCGGGGTAGCCCTAGCAAGGCTAAGCATCCTGCCTAAAAGAGACCTGATTTACAGAGGACCTAGCCTTGAAGCAGTATCCCGATCCACCAACAGGAGGCCTCCAAATGTTGAGAAAATCTAAAGTTGAGTAGACCTAGCCTTGAAGGAGTGTACCAATCTAAGATGAGGGGATTTGTTGAAAAAGAAGAGCCCTACGCCTTGCCATGTCTGGGTAGCCCTAGTAAGTCTTCGTAACCTCTAGAATGGATACCTTTCCAAGTTTGGGTAACCCTAGCAATTCTACATAACCCTAAGAATGAATTCTACCATGGAGAGATTTGTGATCAGTGGAGGCCCTCCAAATCTTGAGAAGAGGCCTGTCTGAAAGAAACACTTCCTTGAAGCAGTGTTTCGATCTGAGAAGATATAAGGCCGAGCAACCTACTGAAAGAGACTGGATATGCAGAGGACCTAGCCTTGAAGCAGTATCATTTTCTTACCACAACGATCCGATATGTTAAAGAGTATACCTTCAAAGAAGGTAGGAGAATCTAGAATAGGTAAGAGACTGTAGATCTACCAAGGACTACACATTCAAAGACATGTAGATTGAGCTAGAGTAACTAAGAGGCTGCAACAAGCTAATAGACAAGAAAGTGGCTTCAAAGCAATCAAGGATATTAACGACTAGAAGTACATTTTATTCGTCTAAATTCTTATAAATAGTTGTTATTGTCACAAACTGATAATTAAAATGTTCACATTANATTCGATAATTTTTTGTAAACATAAAATAATTTCTCACAATACACTAGTCTTACCTTTATGAAATTAGGAAGAATACCTATGAGTATAATTATTTTAATAAATATTTAATTTTAATTAAATTTTATTAACTTTAGTTAAATGTGGTTATCTCACTTGATCAAAGAATGGGAAACCGGCAAGGGTTACCAAGGTTTAAATCCTCTTTGAGTGATTTAGTTGGGAGGCGACACCCAAAAATCCAACATATGAAGGTTGTTGGAAAAATGAAATGCCCATCGGTAGATGACTTTGACACCTTAGATAAAAGTTTGTTTGACCAGAAAGGTTGATATTGTCTACATGACTTTCACAGCTTTGACAACTTAGATAAAAATTTGTTTGACTCGAAAGGTTGATATTGTCCACAATTTAAAGCAATATTTCAAATCAAATATTCAAAACATTTTTTTTATGGTAGACAAATTATAGTCATGAGGTCTATTAATTTATAAATTAAATTAAATAGTGGACAAATTCAACTACTTTTCATTGTAATTATTCCATGATTAGGTTTTTATGGTGGACAAAACATTATCACGAGGACTGTTAATTTATAGAGTAAATTAAATAGTGGACAAATTTGAAACCTCTTTTCATTGTAGTTCTTCCATGGGTAGGAATTTTGTCCAAAGCTTTCCATCCACTAATTAGTGAGAACTTTGACCATAGAAATTTTCCCTTAAGGTTTTCGCTCATTTTTAAATTGAGATAGTTGGAATTTTGAAAGAATGTGTACATTAAGACAAAAAATTTCCTAGTGGAGAAAAAAACCCACCAAAAATGTTGAGTTTGTCAACTTCTTAACTCACTTAATTTATTTAGCAACTTATTTCCATATTGATCAAAATGACACTATATGTTTTTCCTATTTGCATGGTTTATCTCCTATGTGAGAGAGATCATATGATCTACTCATGAGTAAACCTTCAAAGAGGTGTAGATCGACCTAGAATAGCTAGGAGACTACACTTAGGAGTAGACCTTCAAAGAGGTGCAAATTGAGCCGGAATAACTAAGAGACTATAAATCTTTTTAGGATTATACCTTCAGAGAGGTGTATATTGAGCTATAGTAACTAAGAGAATGCAACAAGAAGACATACTAATGAACATACCTCTAAGACAAGGAAGTTGCTTTCACAGAACCAAGAATATCATAATTCCTTTGAATTCTTATAAATAGCTATTATTGTCAAGATTGAAGTTGAAAATGTTCACAAATATATGATCAAAGTTGACAGTGTCAAGGACACATTTGTATGTTGGTGCGTCTAGATGGATTTCACTCCATCCACCTAGGTTCAATTCCGTTGAGATGTGTTATGGCTTGGATATCCAGTTGATAGTTTACTTGGCCTACCATCCACAGAAGTGGGAAAGTTTGTTGACATTTCCCGTGCATGTGTGAGATTTCCTTGATTCCTTCAGAATAGCAAGGAAAGTGGTTTTTCCAAAGGAGAGACTTATCTCTAGATACATTTCTTCAAAATAACTTCCAAATTGTTTAATGCCCACAAAAATTCTTGTCCATATGGTGTAAAGTCATCCATAAACACCTTTGATCATTGATGAAATATGCAAATATACTCAAGATAGCCCTCTGAAAGGTCGCAAGTGCATTGGAAAGTGTGAATGGTAGTACATTGTATGAAAACGTGTATTATGTCCCCAAAGGTTGCTATGGAACACTTCATTGGACTAAAGGGATGCATTGGCCTAAGTCACATGGTAAATTCATGAAAAATTATCAAGGTGGTGATGTGGGTCAAATATTTGTATGGTTCAATGGCCAAATTATGAAATGATGCAACATCAGGAAATATTGGACAAGGACGACACACAAGAAGGTTGAGTTGGGAACCACATGAGTTGTAATTCCACCAAATTCAAATTTTAAGGTGGAATAAGACATCATGAAGGCATCAATTTCAATTTTTAACTCCCAAGAAGTTTTGTGAAGATGTATCTCATGAGTTGTAACTCCATAGGCTAAAAATAACAAATCTATAATATCTATGTCAATATATGACATCTATGACAACCTTATGACAACTTATGACAAGAATCAGGTCATATGGAATATTAGGACAACTTATGACAGCATATGACATGTTGTAGGTCCTAAATTTATCCAAGGAGGGAGCTAGAGGTGAAGGTGGGTCCACATGAGAGTGTAACTCCCCCAAAATCAAGCTAATCCTCTCAAATTCGAATTTTCAAGGTAGATGAAGTTATTATTTGGACAATAACATTAGAGAAGAGTTAAATGGGACTCGAGGTGTCATTCTCTCATAAAAATAACACTTATTAATATTATATTAAATATTTGTGAGAGAATTCTAGAATGAGGGGGAAAGGCTCCATGAAGATTTAAGAAAGGGTGAAGAAACAAGTGAAGGATATTTTTGGTAATTTTACATTTGAAATATTGGAGATATTATCTTGTCCTTGTATAGTGGATGTTCATCCTCCCTGTTATTGAACTAGTTTCGGTGGTGAAAGATTTCACCCAAGCTAGTAGAGAGGAGGAGATCATTTTGGTCTATTCATTGTGCTTCATGGAAGTTGATTGATAAGATAAATGAATTTAATATTTCTCTTGAGAGATTTATTGCTGGATTTTATGTTCATCTACAGTATTGGGTTCGAATTCAAGTTGGTGTGTTAAATTTCTAGTTATCAGAAGTGTGATTGATGGTGCTTTCTAGGCATTTTGATGTTGGAGTTGTGGGTTGTTTCTTGAGGGTGCACTATTGGATAAATTTTCACTTGAAGAGATAATTAGTTGGAATTATATGATTGGTATGTGACATAGGTAATTATTTGGAAGGCTTATCTATCTTTTGAATGTGTTTCTTGTTGATTTATAGCTTGGATCGATGAAGGAGGGTCGAAATGGCAGTTCTGGTTTTGACACATTTGATCATTTTGTAGATGTGAGACATATTCCATTACATTCATATTGTTGTTTCCAGTAGTAAACCCTTTTTTCACTCAAAATGGTGTCTAAAGGACCGAGATATGCTCGTTTTATCATATCTACTGCATTTTGTATCTCTTTTGGTAGAGGTTCGAACTTGTACAATTGTAATTGTGTATTTTATGAGTTTCAAGATATGTAAGAGCCATGTAATGTTTTAATCAGTGTCATTAAGTTTCCCATGTAGTGAATAATAAATATCCAACGGTTTTCCCAATATGGTGTTCATATTTGTGTAACAAATGATTCCATGTATAAATCTTTCTCATATGATTATGCCATTTACAATACTTACTGTAAAAATTTAATATAATTCCTTTATGGCCTATTAATGAGTCATTTATATTTTTTTGGATGTACTTGACTCTTATTTAATCTGTTTGGAATATTTAAAATTGATTAGGAGGTGTTTGGGTCAAGTTGAAAAGTTAATATTCCTATGTACGTAGATTGAGATAGTTTCTTACTAGTCTTGAGAGGGTGCCTTTCATATTTCCTTGGAATTTGTATAGAGTCTATTAGTGGGTTATATAGTTGTATTTGATTCTATTTTATTCCGTTGAGCTGATATTTTGAGAATTTGATTGACTCTAGTAGTGTTTGGGAAGAGTTGTAAACCCCGTGTTTTGTGTGGGAAAATTTGAACTAGTGCTCCTAGTTTTGATTCTAGTGGTTCTCTAGGGTTTTATTGGGGATGATAGCTCTAAGTTTGGATTAGGAAAATTAAAATGGTGATATATAACATTACAATGGTTTGATACTACACATTGTGGATAAACCATATTATCCTGATTCTAGTAAACATAATAAATCCATTGTTATTGAAGAAATTGGGAAACAACTCATCCTCTATTGTAAAGATTGGAATTAATGTGCCTAAATATATGATTGGGTACACTACATATTCCCCCTATTGACAAATAAATATGGTTTTATCCTGATTATCTAGATGGATTTGAATCTGATTATATCCACTAAAACCATCCAAAAATGAAAAGAATTCGTTCCCAGCAAGAGTATCAAATACTTGGTCGATGAATGGTTGAGAAAGTGGTATTTTGGGGTTTCCTTGTTGAGTTCTCTGTAATCCAAAAATATTCTCCATTTTCCCCCCTTTTTGGGAACTACCACTAGAGGTGATACCCACTTGATGTCAAAGATATGATATATGAATCCTGAATCAAGTAGTTTTTGTAACTCTTGCTTAACGATGTGCTTTAATGGTGGATTCATCTGTATTTGTGGTTTCCTGATTGGGACATCATCTTCCTTGATGTAGTTATGATTTTTTCAAATATCGGGATGTATTCCTTTAATATATGAGTATTTCCATGTAAAAGTTGTGATATCATCTGTAAGTACTTTAATTAAGAGTTTTCCTTGATCTAGCTTTAGATTTGTGTTGATGTTCATAGTATTTCTTGGAAGGATTTCCACTATCTTTATTGTCATGGGTACTTATTCCACAGAGAATACTCACTACCACTTTGTATCAATATCCTTAGACGAAGCTCCAATCATCTCTTCTTCTTCACTTTATACAAAACTTTCTTCATGTACATCATTGTCACAATAAACATTTTGAAGGAAATTAAACAAATAAGTGTCTTCATCTTCAACTTGAAGTGTTAAACTAGTTTTATGCTGAGGACAATTTGCACTACTTAATCATAAATTTCACCATAATCATCTAACCAGATAGGATTCTCTTTATCTATAAAGAGTTTGGAAAGAAGGAAAATAGTGGTATTCCTTTTGTATTTCCCACTTGTTATGGTCATGTCTCCAGATTGACAACCCATATAGGCATATGTTGTGACCAACTACGATCTTCTCGGGAAAAGGGGATATGCACTAAATTTACATTTGAATTCAATGATTACAAAGTTTATAGGATATTCCCAACACTAAATATTGATAATGATGTCTTCCAGTATACCCTATTTCGAGTAATGGAGTTGTCTTCTAGGTGTAATATAATATTTGTTTTACTTGTGAAAGATTGTAGGTTTAGGACTAACATGCTTCTTTTGTCATTACATTGATTATGACTCCTAAGTCAATGAGGCTACTTGGTATATGATTTTTGTTAATTCTTACATTGACTACATGGATTATTGGGTTTGGATACTTAGGTTTAATATCCCTCCCCAACATAAGGTATGTAAGCTTCCCTACAATGTTAATCATGGAAGGATCCTTTTTCTTTTTTTTGGGTCTCTTAATGCAAGTTTCTCATATGAATCCATTACATATGGGGACAAATATGATAGCTTGCAGTAGGGGAAATTATATGTTCAAGTGTATTACTTCATTAAGAATATAAATTTATGTTTCTACTTGAACCGTTTCTTTTAGTCTGTCAGGAAATGGAGGGTTAGGACTAGTAGGTTATGGTGTCTTTTATTCATTTTCCTCTTCTTCAGGGAGATACACAATGACAAGATGTTGATATTGAAGGTCTTATTATTCAATTTGTGTAGGTGGCAGTGGGTTTGGTATTAATTTTCTTGATCTCAAGTTTACCTCATTTAAATCAAGGGTTTCCACAACATAAATTCAGATCTGCATTAATTCATTGTTGTAAACTTATTGGCTTGGACGATTGTTATTTGGGTTTTGAATAGGTTGTTATGGAAATGGAGGTGGCCTTGGTGGTTGTAATTGATTTTGTGGTGGTGGAGGAATTATGAAATCCTATTGTGGTTGAGGTCTCCAATTCGAAGGAGATGGATTTCCAAAATTTATTTGTGGTAACCAGAAAGGTGTAGGGTATTGTTGGTATGAATGAGTAATGTATGGTTGGTGGTACGGGTTTTGTTTTTTCTCCCATTGAGTTAGGCACATATTCATATAAAATTAAGGTTGTATTATTGGATTCCAATTAAGTGTTTGGAATTAATTTCCTTGATTGAAGTAGGCCTCAATATTAGCTTGGAATAGCCTAGAGAAATTATTTCAACGTTGGTTGACAAAATAGAGTTGTTATAAAAGGTTATCTGATCTTGAATATTGCATGGATTCTTTACATTAAATCAGTAAAGGAATTCTTTTGTAGTATCATTCTCAATGCACAATCCGCAGAGTTCAATTAGATTTAATGAACATTGACCCTTCTCATGTTTCTTTCTACATTTTGGACATAAAATAGCTAACTCTCGATTAATTTCATCTTGTTTTTTATTGAGTTTTAATATGTCTAGTTGCATTGCCAATGACTAAAGGATGTCATTTTTCAAGTCATCCAGGAGATTTACTAAATCAAATTTAGTTAGGGTTGGTAGGAGTATGAAGGATGATCCTCCTACTAGTGAGCTTATGCCTCTGACTCTAACCTTCCATTTTATATACCTGAAATAGTATTTGAATATTTGTAAGATCCGTTCAATGGATTTCTGAAAGAGATATACATCCCTTAATAGGTTTATTAATTCCATGTATTCATCCATAACTCCTCTAGTAAGGAGTACCAATTTCAATGATTCTTCATCCAATTTACAATTAATGGCTCTTTTGTAGTTGAGTTGGAATCATTGTGCATAATCTTCCAAGGATTCTTTCTCTCCTTGTTGCATCCGAAAAATAACATCTCTTGTGTTTTTAGATTTACGATAGTCCCTATATTTGTACAATAAGTTTTGTTTCATTTGATCTTATGAGAAAATACCATTTATTTCTAATCTCATAAACCATCTAAGTTCTAGATCATTAGATTTGAAGGAAGGAGCCTTAGTTTTTTTAGCATCTTCCATGTAACCTAAGGTTCTACAAATGACATCATATTTGAACAAGAAGGTATCATGGTTTTCTGAGGTCAAGCCATGAAAGTTAGGAGGTTGAGAGGATTTATGGTTTTCACTCGAGCATCCCCTTGGGGCACACTAATGGGAAAAATGAACAAATCCTTGGATTGTTCTTCTTCATCATTCATAGTGATGTATGAATTAGAGTTGGAAAAATAAATTTCCTCGGTGTTGCTTGTAGATGGAAGCAACTTCATCGTAGATGGGGAAGAGTTCAAAGTTAAATATTCCAGTGCTATTCTATCTCATAGGATGGTTAGGAATAAAACACCAAAATGCGTCCCTCCTTCATCAAGGAATTCATGGTAGACAATATTTTAGGTTTTGAATCTATGTTTCATTTGGTTTTGGTTTTCTTTTCTTTATTTTTAATTTAAAAAGGTTTATTTTCTTCGCTTAGATTTTTGCCACCTCTCCACAAATAACACTAAAATTTGTGTTCTCCTGATATATTTACCTTTTTAGAGTCTTATAGTTAATGAGTCCTACTTTAATCCTTTTTAGAGTCTTACAGTTAATGAGTCCTACTTTAATTATCGACGAGGGATCATACAAACTTAAGAGACACTAAGAATTGTATGTGCAACTGATGAGAGAATCTTATCTAAAAATATATATTCTATCAAATTCGAAAACAAATTCTAAGTAAAATTAGTTATTCTATAAAAATCATTTAAACCTATGATCTATGAAAGCATGGAAATATAATCGACAAAAGCATTATTTAATGAAATAAAGGATTTGATTCATATAACTAAATTAAGAAAGAAGAAAATAATTTATCTAACAAAGCATGAAAGAATATTCTAAAAAATGTTTCCAAATATTTTATCTAAATCCATGGAAATTACTTTATAAAAACTGAAACATTATGATATAAGAAATTAGGAAAGAAACTACTCTTAAACAAAAGATTTAATGCAAGATAACTGACCAAACTACTATGATGTGTGAAAATGTAAGTCTATTAAAATTTTCTAGTGGAATTCATCTTATAGGAGTACATACACTATATAAAATAACTAAAGAAACTGTTCTGCAAATCTACAAATAAAAACATGAAATTCCATAATTCTAACTTAAACTATAAATCGAAGGTAAACTTTGAATGAGAGGAAATAATCTACTTAATTAAAAGATAGAAATGCTTCTATCTAAAATGGGAGTGGACACAAAAATCTTATTTAACACAATGACAGAGCCCACCTCAAACCGCGTGACAGGAGCTAAAATGAAACTATAAATCATAGGCGATCTGAAACACAATTCTTCAATTATCCGCTTTAATAAATCATTATAAAAATACAAGCTAAACTGTTACCAAAATATAAAATGCGTCTGCTTACATAATTGTATCAAAATTACGACTAACCTTTTGCATGAGGCACGATCCTTTACTTATTACAAATTTTCAAAATACATTTTCCTACAATATCTAGGATAATGGTCTCAATATTTAATTGCTTGAAGATCACCCAATATCTACAAAAATAGAGAGACTTGTATTCTCATAAATGGATCGCAATATTCTTCACCCTTTCATGTGGATAGCTGGAACAGAGCTCACTTATGGTTAGCTCCTAAGAGAATGCGATATTGCTAGTTTGTACCACTAACATGCATTTAACCATATAGGATACTAAATCACTTGCTAGCTCATTAAAAAACACATAAAGTAAGGAAAGATCATCATGTTCCATCATAACTTAGAAATTGACTACAATCATAATCATAGCCTATGCTTCATAAAAGGGTTGATCTTATGCTCAATTAATTCTCCATAAAATTATAAAGGGAATTTAAGACGGCAATAAATACCTTTTTCGTGGGTTGTGGAGCTATCAAAAGTTACTAATTTGGAAGGAAAATTGATGGTTGTAGGTGAGAAAAGAGGTTGATCAAACTATGGAGCCTTTCCCATTAAGATATGATTCTCATGGATTCTTGAGAAGCCATTAATTTAGGCTACATGTGGTTCTCCATTAGCATTTAGCAGGTTGGTCTTCTTCTATGGACACATTTGAAGCACTCAACAAGATGGATCGCTCAAGAGAATCGTGGATCGATGAAGGGGATGCCTGATCTGGGAAGGGTCTTGTGTGGGGAAAGTATTATGGAATCCAAATATGCGAGGGCTAAGTGAGATTCGTATAGAGCCCTGAATGAGCATTTGGATGAACATAGAGAGCACGTATGGGTGGAAAGTTTCTCTTACACAACTAGTTTCTTAGATATACTTTTCTTAAGATAATTATTCTTGTGTATTGGAATAAAAAATGTTTTTAATTGATGCTTGTATATGCATGAATCATGTGTGTGGATCGATTTTATTTATGTTGTGCATTATTAATTTGCATATACATATGTATTTTAAGTCAAAAGAATATTTCTAAGTTTCCATTTCTGAGGTACCTTTGTTGATGTCTAAGGACGAAAGGGAAATCTCCACATAGTATGTTCTTAAAGAACAAGTTAATTGGTGATATACCAGAGCTGCAAGGTGTTGATTTCTGGGTGCTAATGTCAGTATTGGTATATTATTGGTGAATGGATCACCATAACATTGATGATGTTGAGGTATGGACATTGAGGTGCCGATGTTGAAATTGATGGTTTCCTTCTCGAGCTGTGATTGCATTATGGTTTATGAATTCCTACTTTTGATTCAGAAGGTGATAGTGTCTTGTGCTTGTGAATTGTTGGAGTTTCAATGTCGAGGTGGTGATACCGATGTTGTAATTTGAAAGGTCATTGTTATTTTTTTTTCCCAGTGCTGACTTCCGAGGTTCGACGTGCTGACATCGAGTAACTTGAGATTCAGATGTCGAGGAAGACACAATGGGAAGGTATGGTTGTTGGAAATTGGGTTCAGCACTCCCCATGAGTTTCGTGACATGGACTAATCACCTCTCGAGATCCTAAATCTAGTGATTGTGGCGGATATTAACACCTGTGGGTTTTTGTCTAATGACAATATTGAGTCCAACAAATTGTATCAGAGCGACAGGTCAAGGGTTCGAATCTCATCTGACTCGTGTTGGGGGGGGGGATGATTGTTTGACATTGGGTTTAGTGCTCCGTGTGAGTTTCGTGGCATGGACTAATCACCTCCCAAGATCCTAACTCTGGGGATTGTGGTAGAGATTAACACTTGTAGGTTTTGGTCTAATGACAATCTTGAGTCCAACAAAAAGGTATGGTTAAGTCCTCGTTAAGTGGTTTCGATATTCTACTCCCAATGTTTGAATTGTCACGAAGGTATGCTTAGGTGAGGAAGGTGGTAATCATTGTTTGGACTATTTAATTATTTTGATTAATTAATTAATTAACTAACTAAATTTAATCAATAACTAATACAATAAATCTATAATTCATAAGCTTCCTTTATGGAGATCCAAAAGATCCATCCATACATGTTAAGGGAGAAATTTGTTTATTTGCATGTAACATGCTTATGTGACATAGATTGGTATCTGGGTACCTATGTAATGCAGGGTACGTGACAAAGTGGTATCAGAGCCTCTTGTTGCTATACCGAAGTTGTATGGGCCAAAAATTCATATTTACAAGAAAGAATAAAAAGTGGTTTTAGAAAAATTGAGTTCCGCTAAGTGACAGACAAGTGGGAAGAAAACAATCTCTATTAATTTTGGATTAATCCATGTAATTACTGAATTAAAATTTTGTGCAAATGTGAAATTTTAAAATCTAGAAAATTTTAGCTGGACCCACCAGTGCTAGGTGGTAGCGTGACGTGGAGGGTCCTTGCAGGTAGAGCATGTGATGTGGCCTACCACATGAAATCCGCCTACATGTGATCATGTGTGGTAGAGTGTTAAGGAAGATGAGTTCTGGTCATTAGGTGGTAATGGAAAGATTCACAAAAATATAATGACACTAACCTCAACCTTCCTTCCAGCTGCGTAGGGAGGGAGGATGCAAGGGGTTAAGATACCTTGACCCCTCCCCCTATTTTTTTCATAAACAAAGTTATATCTCGATGGAAACCGCAACTCTTGTAACAATATAAAATGAGTCGACTTGATAGAGTCATAGCTATATCTCTTTGAAATGTTTTTAGCAAGAAAGAGCTAGAAGTTTATGAAGCCGAGGTCCATGGAAATATTGAGATCGCTAAGGTTATGAAGCTGAGGTCCATGGAAATATTGCATTGTCTTTACCTGCATCTGCTATGGTGGAAGATAGGGTTTTGCAGGTTGCAGGTTTATGGTGCCACGCAGTGTTTTCTCCACCCCTCAGTCGTGGTACTAAGCTCTTCCCTTGATCCCTACAGGTTACATGCCGTAATTTGAAACTGCTTCTTGGGGTTTTGCTATTGGGTATGCGTCATTTTTCTATTTAATTGTTTGTTTGTGTTATACTGCTTGGTCTTCGCCGGCTTTTGTTTTTGGTTTTGTTGACTTAGCATGCCCTTCAATGGGTCGTAATCAGCGACTGGAGTCCATCCTCATGAGTTGAGGACTAGTACCAACCAGTCTAAACAAGTGGGAATTGTACATATTAGCCGGTTTGACCAGGACATGCTTTTAGTATGTGGTTGAGTTGTATATCGTCGACTGTTATGATTTTTTCTCCTTGTTTCTTGGGGGTCTGTCTATACTTGTCCTCCATGCCCACGTTTTTCCTTTGTCCGAAGATGGCTGTCGCTTTCTGGGTATGGTATGATTAGGATGTATGATTAGGGTTTGATTCTCTTAACCCTATGCTTCTCCATTGTTCTCCCCTAATTCGGGTTGATTTCAGGTTGTTTCTTTCTCTGGTTTCATTGCTTTTGGTTGACTTGGGTCTGATTGGGGTTGCTGACTCCGGCATTGGTGGGTCTGAATAGTTACTGTGGATTATACCCTACCTAGGGTCTGATTTCGGTTGTTTTATATTACAAGTGGTTTATTATGTGGGCATATGGATTATTAACCTGCTGTCTCCTTCTGTTTACACCCTAACTAGGGTTGGATATTGGGTTTCCTGTGGCGCGTGTGATTTTTTTACTGTCCCTTTTCTCGGTTGCTCTGGCATTTGTTTTGACTGGTGAGTCATTGTATTGGGGATCTCTGCTCGGACCTAATGTCGGAGACCCATTATGGGTCTGTCGACCCATCTGCGTACCATGCCTCTGCACACTTCCGTCGTCGTAGAAAGGCTAAGGTTCTTAAAATATTGGATGGTAAACTGCGATATACCGTGGGTCGTGATATATATCTAGATAGGGTTGAAGCCTTGTGTGCTCGTGTGCTTATAGGTAGATTAGAGTATGTATTGATGGATAAAAAAGACTGGTTTGCATGGGCCACTGAACACTGGAAGACCTTTTTATCCTATGTCCCTGCTATCAGCCTTCTGGTTCAGGGTTGGATAGTTTTTGTGTTCCTGGAAGATGCGCATGCGACAGAGGTTTTGAATCGACTTTGGAGAGTTGGTAAAGGGTCGCTTGTACTTGACCGATGGCATGTAAATTTTGATCCGGCGCAATAAAGAATTCGGAAAAGGCACCTATGGGCTCTTCTTTCGGGCCTACCATTTCCCCTCTGGAACCGTCCTTTACTGGAGGGAGTTGGAAACACTATTGGTCACTTTGTGGCACTGGATGAAGATTTTATGAACTCCTTCGACAAAAGGATGGCCAAAATACTTGTCTAGTTAGACATTACGAGAGGGCTTCCAGTAGAAATCAATATATTATGCCGGGAGCGCTTGTTCATACAGCATCTGGATTACCAAGGCATCCCGTTCAGATGCAGTTACTGTCAGGAAACGGGCCACCTGCGACGTGCCTGTTCATCCTTTCGCAATGTATCTGCATCCTCGGATCATAGATCTCCATCTATGGCTATACATACCAACTCACCTATCAAAAGGAATTCTCAGGTATGTTTGGCATCGGCTCCTCCTGACCCCTTAGTTGATTTTTTTTTAAACGCTTGTTCCTTATTTGATGATGCTTCGGACTTGGATTTGGCTTTGTTGGAGTCTGTGGATGTAAACCGCGGTTTTCCTAGTTCCTCAGTTGTTCCCCATCCTCTGGATAGTTCCTCTCCTCATTCCTATTTTCCTTTGGGAGACTCCATTGTCACGTCGACTGAACGTACCCGTTTGTATCCTGTGGAGGATAATCGTGGAACTCCTTTGTCTTCAGCCGCTCCTTTTCCATTCGATAGTTCTTCTCTACGATCTTGTCTCCCTTCATGCGAATCAGATGTCCAGCCTTCTTCTCCTATTGAGGAACTTAAGGCAACCCCTTCTCGGGATTCTAGTGCCACTCTTCCTATACCATCTCTTCCATCGAAAGTTGTTCCTCCCCTTTTCACTGATGTATATTTCCCTCCTCTTGGCACCTCTAGTCCTGCGCCTTTGGTTTCTTCTGCTCACTGCCCAACGTCATCTCCGTCTTTTACTGACCCCTCCCTTCAAAAATATCTGAGCATTTTTTCTGATATGACTCCTCTCTCCCCCTCAGTTCTTCCTCTCGATTCCATCCATTTTGAGAACGTTACTATAAGGAGGAAAAAAAAATAGATCCCCTCTCGATGCGGTGGACGTCATCCATGCCCCTTATACTCCACTTTCTACCAGACTTAAAGTTACGGCTTGTAAGCTTTCCTCTCCACCTCAAAGGGTCCTTAGAGCTTTAACCCCTCAGCAAATTGACTCCTAATGCGTATACTCACTTTGAATGTGCATGGTTTGGGGAGTTTAGCCAAGCAAAAAAACCTCTGTCATCTATTTGTTTCGCTGTCACTGGATGTAGTTCTTTTCCAAGAAACAATGACCAGTTCTTACCCTGCATTATTTTCCTTTTCTAAGCTTTGTCCTAGTTGGGAGTTTCGTGCTTTAAATTCGAATGGTCTTTCAGAGGGAATTCTATCTGGATGGAACCCAAAACTCCTCAAATGTAAAGCCTATCATACTGTTGCTGATATTTTGCTAAAAGCTTCGATTCGTGGCTCTCCTTTCGAGCTTTCTATTTTAAATTGCTATGGCCCTTATCACAACCGTGATTCTTTCTAGAGTGTTGTAGCTTCTGATGGCCTTCTTTCATTGCCAAACCTTATTTTGGCTGGAGACTTGAACTTAACTTTGAATGCCTTGGAGATTTGGGGCTCTAGAGCTCAGCTCGATCCACTGGGCTCTTTTTTCACCAAGATTTTCTCTGATAATCATTTAGTGGATGCAGCCCCCTCCTTTGCTGGCCCTACTTGGAGGAATGGTAGGATAGGGGAAGATGGTATCTCGAAAAGGCTTGATCCTTTTCTGATTTCGGATCAGCTTATTAGCTCTCTCCCCAGGTATCAGGTTTGGGCCCATAGAAGTGGGATTTATAATCACTTCCCTATTTTATTTGAGTGGTTGGATCATCAGAGAGCTTGTGCCTATCCTTTCAAGTTTAACCAATCATGGTTAGGAAATGAGGATTTTTTTCAAATGATTCGTACCGAATGGCCTCTTATTCATTCGGATAACCCGATGGATGCTATGTATGAACTCTCTTTCAAACTATGAGTCCTAAAAGAAAAATTCAAATCATGGACTAAAGTTGAATCTCTTAAGATGAAGGATAAGTCAGTTATTTTGGAAGAAGATATTACTTCTCTTCTATCATCTTCTCAATCAGCAATTTTAAATGAAGAACAACAGTTGAGACTAAACTCTCTTAAAACTGATCTACAAAAGTTGTTAGATCATGAGCTTTATTCTGCAAGACTTCAAAGTAGGGTTACATGGGCCCTTAAAGGATATGCCAATACTAAGTATTTTCATGCGGTGGCCTCGGCTCGAAAAAATCATAACGCTATCTGGAGCTTACAAGATGATGGGGGTGTTTGGGTTTCAGATGATCATAGTATCAAAACCCTTGGAACCAGTTACTTCAAGTCTATTTTTAAAGATGATCACTTGACAAACCTTGCTGCTCAACTTAAAGTTTTACGTCTTTTTCCTTCCTATATCAGTGCTGGGGAGAATGAGGCCTTCACTAGTTCTGTTACTATTTCAGAAGTTGAGAGGGCCCTAAAAAAATTTAAAAGAGATAAGGCGCCAGGTCCGGATGGCTGGCCTGTTGAGTTCTACTTGGATTTTTTTGATATACTGGGTCCTCTCCTCATCAATATGGTGGAAACCTCTCAAATTTTGGGTAGAGTGACTCCCGCCCTTAACTCTACTTTTTTAGCTCTCATTCCTAAAGTTGATTTTCCTGACACCTTTAATGACTTTCGCCCCATATCTCGATGTCATCTTTGTTCTAAATTGATCTCTAAGATTGCGGCCCTGAGACTTAAACCCTTCTTGGACTCTTCTATTTCTCCTCAACAATTTCGCTTCCTTAAGAACTGCCAGATTCTTGAGCCCATTGCCATAACTCAGAAAGTTTTACATACAGTCAAAACCCACAAGAAATGTGCACTTATCCTTAAGTTGGACTTGTCAAAAGCCTTTGACAGGGTAAATTGGACCTTTATCCATCTTATACTCATTCAGATAGGGGTTCCTCTTGTTGGGGTGAATTGGATATTGGGCTATATCTCTTCTGTCAATTTTGTTGTTCTCGTGAATGGTTCTCCATCAACCTTTTTTCTGGCCTCTCATGGCATCATGCAGGGATGCCCATTGTCTCCCTTGTTGTTCATTCTGGTTATAGAAGGTCTCAGTCTATTGATTGAAGATGCGAAAAGAAATGGTAAAGTGAAAGGGATCAAGATTTCGACTAAATTCTTCCTCACTCATTTAATTTTTGTAGAATATGTGATTATATTTGGTCTAGGTTCTTTTGAAGAATGGATGGCTTTTAAGGTCATCTTGGATATATTTTGTGAGGCCTCTGGTATGAGTATAAATATGAATAAAACTTGTTTTCTTCATACTGGTTTGGATGGGACCCTTCTCCAAAGAATTGCTGATATCCTCCCTTACAGATTTGATGATATTAATAAAGGTTTTGTATATCTGGGATACTTCCTCAAGCCTTCAAGTTATCTGGTTAGGGACTGGTATTGGCTTGTCTCTAAATTCGAGAAGAGAATTTGTCATTGGGAAAATCGATTCATGTCTCTTGGTGGACATTTGGTTCTCATATGATCTGTTCTGTCTAGTATTCCTGTGTACTAGTTGCCTCTTTTTTGGATCCCCGCCTCTATCTTAGATAAGCTCAGAAAGTTGATATTTACTTTTCTATGGGGTTCCTCTTCAAGGAGAAAGAAATTCCATCTTGTGGACTGGCATCTTCTAGCGCGTCCACCTCATCTTGGAGGCTGGGGTATAAAGCATCTACCCAACTTCAGTCTTTCCTTGAGAATGAAATTTTTTTGGCTTGTTCTTAACAGCAATGGCATTTGGTATAATCTCATTGCAGTCAAATATATGAAAAACTTGTCATTGCATTCATGGTTTAGGGAAAAAAGATTCAAAGTTTGGAATGCATCCTTAATTTGGAGAGGTTTTCTTTCCACATTACCGTGGATTGGTAAAGGTCTTCTCTGGCATGTTGGTAATGGCGACACTATTCGTATTGGAGCTAATCCTGTTGTTGGTATGGGATCTTTTTTTATACTGCCGAGAGATCTGAGACTGTACTTGGAGGACTTCAGGATTGTTTCCTTAGCCCAAGCAAGAAATTACACTCCTGCTGCTATGGGATATTGGTTCACGATGGATGAGTTAGATCTCTGTGGAGAGTGGAAAAATCTATGGGATAATTTCATCAGAGGGCTGGAATATGGCAGAATTCGTCTTACAAACCAATGTGATACTCTTCTTTGGTCTCAAAATAACTATGTCGGCCCTCTAACTGCTGAGAAAGGTTATGATTGTATTATTAATGACTGTGGTATAGACTTCCATGATCCGGTTCTGGATTTTTTGTGGACTCTAAACTTACCTCTGAAAATCACTTGCTTTATATGGCTCGTGGCTAATGGCCGGATATTAACATGGGACCAGCTTCAGAATAGGGGATACCATGGCCCGAGTAGATGTGTGTTGTGTGAAAGAAATGAAGAGGATATTTACCATATTTTTATGGCCTGTCCCTTCACGTTCTGTATTCGAGAGCATTTCAAGGCCAAGTATAAGTTCTCCTTTCCGCCCCTTAATTCAATCTCGTCCCATCTGGCTGAGTGGTTCAAATCGGTGGTGTGTTCAGCCCCTTATAGACACCTGCCATTATTTATTTTCTAGGGTATCTGGCTCATTCGAAATCTCTATCTGTTTGAAAACAAGAAACCTGCTCTATTTGTTGTTATCTCCAGGATTGAAGGATTATTAAATGCTTATCCAGTCCCATCGAAAAAAAAAAACAGGAATATTGGTTCTATACTGGTGAAGGTCTTTCATTGTGGATTTTTCGATGGGGCTGCTGCAAAGAATATAGGTGGCTCTGGTTTTGTAATATTTCTTAGTGATTCTCATTATTTTAGCTTCTCTTTGGGAGCTGGGTGCAACACGAACACTAGAGCGGAATTATTGGCACTTTGGGCAGTTCTGAAGGTGAGTTTGATGATGGGTCTTCCCATGCATTTGATCTATGGTGATTCTATGGTGATTATATCTTAGTTGAATAGACTCTCTGCACTTGATGTTCCTTCACTGATGCATTGGTGTAGTGATATTAGAAATATGCTTCAATTGGCCCCTCCGGTGATTTTCAAACACATATTCCGTGAGCATAACTCGCTGGTAGATGGTCTCTCTAAACAGGCCCTCATTTTGGATATGGGATATGGTTTCTTCACAGAAACTATGGATGCAATGGTCATAAATCAAGGCCATTTTGTTCTTTTTTAGTGCTTCTGAGCCTTATTGTTTTTCAGCATGTCTTTCAGCATTTGATTGATCATCTTTGTCTGTTCTGTATGAGACCTTTCTGCTAGTAAGTTTTGCTCAGGAATGTCTGTTTGACGATCATCTTCAATCTTACTCAGTATATTCTGACCTGATATATCAGGGATGATGAGAAAAGTCTACTATGATCAGACTTTTTGTCTTTTTTCTAATTGGCATAGTCAGCTTTGTTTCAACTTTATGTTTATGTGATATAGTCAAAGTTGCTATATGTAAATGATATCTTTTGATTCCTATGAATAACAAAGACTGGTATTTTTTCCTCTGAAAAAAATAAATAAAATGAGCCGACTATGCATAGTTACATTCTAAATGCGGTGATTCAAATATTTCTGTAATTTGACATAAATTAACCATATGGGAATTTCAAGAATGCATGAAAAATAATTACATCCGTGGAGCTTGCACAATAAATGATGAAATTTAAATAAGAGTGTGGGGACATTCTTATAATTTCAAATAAGCATGTTGCAACATTTTTAAGAAGAAAGTATGTACACATTCTGTATAACCTTTTGTAAATGCTACTATATCCTAAAAAATCACAATAGTTATTAATTTATAAAATATTAACATGTGTTACAATATGAAGTGTTCATCCTAATTATTACAAATAGTAGATTTATAATCGGTTTCTATGTTGTTTTATTTATAAAAAAAACTAACCGATATATAGTGTTAAAAAAATAAGGAGTACAACTTAAATGTGTAAGAGGCCTAAATAGTAATAATGAAAAGAATACATAATTAAGGATAAGACTAATAATGACTATTATTACGTTCTTAGATGCAGGTGATATTTTAGGCGGCAGTCGTCCCTCTTTCCAACCACTGCAAAGAGCACGTGTCACTCTTCTAGATACTCATTGCGACATCACACCTCTTCAGCTCATACAAGGCTCCTTGCGTGTGGGAGAAACTCTCTCTATCACTTCGGCTCATGCAACTCGAGCTGGTGAAGGTCCGTCCTCCTAGGTGCTTTCATGGTTCTGCTTCGAACGTTAATGCTTGCAGATACTTCAAATGACAGGCATCCTATTTACAATGATGTCGAGATTTATGGCTTGGCTAGAAGCACTGCTGGGTTTGCTGTGCGGTGGGAGGTTCATAGTGTATTTGTTTCAGTGCGCAATAGGTTTAGTGCAGGAAAGAAAGTTCCCATGCGAATTGGTTTCAGGATCAAGTTGGCAACCATGTCCCGATAGAGAGGAACTCCTAGACGTGATATCTCTAGGAGAGGAAAACCCCAGTGGGGCTATAGTGCTGAGACCCTAGCGGATTATGAACCTCACATCTCTCCGCGCATCCGTGTTTTGGTGGAATCTTGGGAAACTCAGGTCCTCAACCAAAAGCTCTCGACTGGTGAGGATGGTAGCCAAATTAATCATTATTGGATTATGAATAACATGCTCTGCAACCTGGCAGAGGACATGCTCAAAAATTGGTCTGAGGCTCGAGTTGTTGTTCACACCATGAAATCTAAAATTTCAAATATTGAAGCCCAGCTTATGGCCATGGAAAATTCCTTTGCTTGGAAAGGCACGGCTAGCATCTCTAGTCTAAACAGGAGAAATGCTGGGGGACGTGCTTAGGGTGGAGGTGCTAGTGGCAGTGAATCTGGTGGTCGGGCTCTTACTAGTCTCGGTGGCAGCGGCAGCACAACTAGTTGCTCAACCGAAGCTCCTTGTGTCAAACCATTTCTAGTTCCCTCTACGGTGGATCCTCTCCTCAAACATCTGAAGGAAACATCGGCCCAACAGCCTAAGCAGCAGCAACATTCACTTTCTCTGGCCTCGAATGCCGCCACCACCTCGCCTACTTTGTCACAAGAAGAACGATGGGCTTTCCCCATCACTGAAGAAACTCCTCCTGTTTAATGGATGTATCAAACAGGTTTTTTCGTCAAGACTCCAGTGGTTTTTGGTTGGTCTTTAACTACTTTTCATGCCACTCTATGTTTTTATATCTGTTATGGAAATCTTTGTTTTCGCTCAAGTATAGGAGCTAGTCGTTTTTATTCTGTATTACTGTAATTATGTCTCAAAGTCATGGACATCTTAAACGTGAATACTGTCAGAGGGCTATTATTTTTTGAGAGGCTCTGGAGGGGGTTTTTCCTCCTTCAACCTCAGGTAGCCAAATTAAATTCTGTATTTTTTTTTTCCTCTGTAATATAATATATCTATGCAGCTTACAAAAAAAAATTATTATTAAAATAAATCATTTAAGTAAACTAAATTATTTACATCAATCATAATAAAATAATAAAGTATTAATTTTCTTATATAAATTTTTAAAACTTAATCAAAATAATTTTAAATTTTAAATTTTATTAACATGTTGAAAATATAATTTATTACTTTTCAATAAAAATCAAAAACTAATAAAAACAATATATAATTTTACAAAATATAATTTAAAAAACTACAAAACTTTAATAAAATATAACATTATTAATTATTTTTACATTAATTAAAACAATTACCATGTTAAATAAATATTGCCATATGGAAAAAAACTTTAAACTATTTTATCTAATATTTCAATGAATTTTTAATAATTATATTTTAATTTATTTAATAAAATAAATAAGTGTAAAATTTAGTAATTATATTTTGAATTATTTTACTAAATGTTTGAATGTAAAATTTAATAATTATATGTTTATGTATTGGTGTTGTAATATTGATGATGATAATGGTGGTTAACGTCCCCTGTGACCAAAACTTTGGCCTATTGGACATAAAGAAACAAATTATTTAGTTTGTTTTAAAATTGTATTTCTATGCTCAAAGAGCTTGGAGAGAAGCGCCTCGAGCTGACTATAGTTTTGACAAGTTAAAAGGCTAAGAGGGTCGGTATTGCAACAAAGATTATGAAACTGAGATCTAATGTGGGTGTACGTAGGGCACTCTAAGAGGAAGTGATTTTCATCCTCAATCTTCATATTCTGAAAAAGATGGCAGATCCTTTCCACCCATGATGTTTTAGGAACTACCAAATGACATGTTTCAGTATGGAGCTCATGAGAGTTCATTCTTATCTTGGCTATATTAATTTTTTCTTTGAACTAGTTAAAATAGAGAGATACTTTTGATCTTATAGAGTAGGGTTGATGACCTCTTTATAATATCTTAATTAATTCTTTTAGCCTCTAAATATTTCTCACACCACATTTTTTCTTTAAGCTTAGAAGTAACAATATTTTAATGCTATTAATATTTTGTAATCCAACAATTTTGTCGATCTCCTAATGGGTTAACCAGGCCCTGGTATCTTTATACCAACCTCGCTTGAGCCTTAGGTGATTTTGGATGGAATTTAAAGCTAGCTTAGGAAGTCTATGGTCTCCCATGTTATTGATTTTGTGCTTGTATAATAAGAGTCTAGTCATAGCGAGGCTTTCGATAGGGGAAAGACCCACTTCTATAAGGAGAATATGGTAGGTTGTATTGCTTTTAATTTTGAGGTTATGCGTTATAAACACGAGGGCTTCACTTGTTGACCAATATCCTATCACATTAGTTCATATTGTGGGTTTTAAAATTATTAAAAATTGAACCAATATATTGCAGGTATTGGGGGGATGAGGGGTTTAAGGTTGGGGTGGGTAGGGTGGTTTATAAGGATTGAGGTATAAAAAGGGGTGGGGAGGAGGTTTTAAGTATTGGGAGGGGGTTTCAACAAAAAGAGTTTGGATCAATATCTCTGGAAATTAAGGGTATTCTTTAATATCCCACGATTGCACGTGCTATGTGAGATGTTCACTAAGTGAAGTCCCCGTGGTTATAAAATGCTTCTGGATTTGCTCAATATTCCTCCAATATTTTCTAGAGATGTTGCAACCTCAATCCTCACACCCATACAAGATAACAAGAGTGACTAAAGTTTCAAAGAGGAGCTTCTTTTTATCCCACATCACAAGGTTTGCTACTTTACAATTATTTTCGAGACCAAAATAAACTTTCCACCCTCCATTAATCCTTTTCTCAATGCTATAGTTCCACTTGATCTTGTGATGATTATCAATTCCTAAGTATTTGTAAGAAGACAATTTCTCCAAGTTGTTATTTTCATACACAAAATTAGCGCACGTTTCCTTCTTGGATTTGGTAATCATAACTTTTGTTTTGTCAGTATTAACAGTCATACCCATGGTAGAGCAAAAATCCTTAAGAATTATTAGTTTCTTATCAAGATCAGATGAACACCTGACTAAAAGAACAATATCGTCAGCATAGAGAAGAAGGATGATGACTATTCCAGCTAAGATCGTGCTAGCACAACCTTCTAGCTTATCAATGTAAATGTCAAATAAGGTGGGGGAGAGGGGCCAACCTTGTTTAAATTTGATATTACACTTAATATCTTTCGACCACCCCTCGTTGCTCTTAAAATTGGCAATTACATTCTCGTATAACCTTATTACGACAATTTTCAACTTGAAAGGAACCTTTAGCTCTTCTAATATGTTCCATAGGTTGTTTTTAGGTACCCTATTGAAATCCTTTCTAAAGTCCACAAAGAAACAAAAGAGATTGGATTTATCATTATGACACTCATCCACAATGATCCTCAACATGATGAGGTGGTCCATTGTTGAGTGTTTCCTTCTAAAACCCGCTTGAAATTTAGCACACTTACCTTCCTTTTTAGCATGATTACCTTCCTTTTCAAGCCATATGCTGAGCTTCTTTTCCAAAATAATACCATATAACTTGTCTAAGAGAGGGCTAATTATAATTTTCCGATAATTAGAGGGGTTATTTGTATCCCCACTTTTAAAAATAGGGATAATGAGGCTTTGAGTCCATGGTTTAGAGAACCCTTGTTTAACTGCTTGATTGAATAGCTTGTGGATATGAGGGATGAGGACATGACCTCTAGTTTTTGATATTTCTTCCCGGTAACCTTCAATGTCCTTACCTTTTCCATTTTCTAGACGCTTAACCCCAAAATCTGTGTCTTCTAATGAGAAATTTTTTTCTTTCATTGTGAGCAGGGTTTCAAAGTTATCTACGACATTTGGGGATTCATAAATCTTTTTAAGGTAGGAATTCCAGTCGTGTAAAGCAATTCTATTATTAACTTTAGTTTTTCTAGTTAAAATCTTCCTCCAGAACTTCTTAGGAGCCACCTTAGAGAGGTGTAAGAGATTTTCTTGTCTTTTATGAATATATTGCATTTTTCCTTTTAGTTAGGGTTTTGTATATTTTTATCTTGTCAATTTTAAGAGACTCATCAAGAGCTTCTTTAATTTCTCTCCTCGCCCTTTTACAATCTTTATCATATCAAGGGTTGGTTTTGATATTTCTTTTATTACTTGAAACTTCAATGGAGAACTTATTAATATATTAAGAGAGGGTTGTAGTAAAATTATGGTAGAGGTCTTCTACGTGGTCTATACTTGATAAGGGAAGCAAATTAATTTTTAATTCATTTAGAAAAAGATCTTTTTTATTTCTATCAAACATCAATTTTTTTGGCTATGAGGGTTATCCTCTATGGGATCTCTATTCATGAGAAAGTTAAGAGTTACAATTAACGATTTATGTTCTCAATCAGGATCGTGGTCGTTTAAGAGGCACAGGGATCCATCAAAAGTATGCAGTGTGGGTACTCATTGGATGCGGAATTAAATTTTGCATCCAACAAGTCCTCGTGTTCGAAATTTGAGTAAAAACACAGGGAGATATGTCAAAAATACGAACAAAAAAGTAGGTTTTTTCTTTCTTCCTCCAAAATTAATAAATATTATTTTATTATTTTCCTTAGGAGGCCCATTTTAAACCTCAAAATTCTTCTAGATATTTTCTATTGGTCGTTTTTTGGGTTGTTGAATGAATTTCTGATCTATTCTTCTGTTTCTTTTGTTGTATAAATGGGCATGTTCGGGTTGTGGAATGAGGATGGTGATTGTTATGTGATACTCTTTTTTTTAAGTTGATAATAAAATCCAATTTTAAGATTTTATTTACTGTCTGAAGCAACGTCTAGAGGGGGGGGCACCTTCAAACGATGTTGATTTCTTGTTGGTGCATATTGCCATCTACACGCATTTGTTGTAAGAATTTATGTTCATACATTAACTGGTCAATGTTGTTCTGTGTATTTTATCGAAGATTCCAGAATTCAAACAAACTAGGAAATTTTCAAATAGGTTAAAGAATAGTGTTGTAAGATTCATGTCATATCTCCTGTAAAGCTTGGTATTTATTTATGCTTAGCTTTCGTTGAGTTTTCAGTTTGTTTTCTTTCACAGAGATGGTTGAATTCGTGTTAAGATTCTAGATCTATAAATAAAATAGAACATGGTAGTTTGGAGTGCCTACTTTTCGACTTAGGTGTATCACAAGAATGCTTTGCACATAACCGAGAACTCTCGGCATAAAGTTAGGTTAGTGTTTGGATATTTAAATTTTTCATTTCTTGAATGTATTAGGTTAAATTTGATTAAGAGCTTAGGTAGATTAGGAATATTGTTAAAATCATGGATTTCATTGTGAACAACATTTACTCATTTAAATTTTTTTCTACTAGTTTGAATTGAAGAATAACAAGGCAATGTTTGAAGGGTTAAACTCGGGAGTAATNTTATCAAAAATTGAACCAATATATTGCAGGTATTGGGGGGATGAGGGGTTTAAGGTGGGGGTGGGTAGGGTGGTTTATAAGGATTGAAGCATAAAAATGGGTGGGGACGAGGTTTTAAGTATTGGGAGGGGATTTCAACAAAAAGTGTTTGGGTCAATATCTCTCGAAATTAAGGGTATTCTTTAATATCTCGCGATCGCACGTGCTATGTTAGATGTTCACTAAGTGAAGTCCCTGTGTGTGTATTTTGATTTCCAGTATAAAGTTAGAGATGATTGTTTGTAACTATAACTTATAGATTGAAGTTAAAGTTTTAATTTTGTTTGGGCTAGTGAGTACAAGATTGTTAGAAATCATTAAGTTTTGATTCTGTAGTTACACTTGTTTCTTCATTAGTTAGATAGTTCATTGTGGTAAATTAGACTTTTCTTTTGTTGTGATTGTTTCAGTGTAGTAACAGTTTTGTTTTCTAGAGTTAGAAAATAGTTAGATTGACATTAAAACATTCTGGTCTTCTGATATCATAGGAGTGAATCTCTTTGTGGAGTGGATTTTTTATAGCATTTGTTGGTTAAATGAATAAGTAGTGTAGTATGGATTATGATTTTTTGGCATTGATAGGAGTGGATTAGATTAAATTCATCATTCTTTGAAATTATCATAGGAATTTAGCCCTAAATTATATTACCCTGTGCATACAGTGTAGCAGCTCGAAGTTTACCTACCCTGGTCGATAATTAAATTGAAGACGAATTAATTAGTTATATACTTTGCCAGACAAGAACATTATGATTATGTACATGTTATGTTAATTTGATATGATTACTTGTGTTTGAAAATGATAAAAGTACTTGAGAGGAGTTACCACCATACCAAGGGTATGGATGTAAATGTGAAATATGAAAATTTATGATCCATGAGATATAAATGCATAGATGATTTTACTTTAGATTATAAATTTTATAATTGTAGTGTAGTTGCAGGGATACTATGCTATTGTTATGAGTTAAAACTTTCAAAGCAAAGATAAATCCTACATAGTTGTTATAAAACAATAGAAAAACGAAAGTAGCAATAGTTTGTGTAAACAGAAAATAATACTTTTGCTAAATTGAAAGTTTATGTTTATGCATATGTTTATGATAACCATTCGAATACCTTGTAATGTTGTGTGGAACACGGATTGTAAATGGAAGAGCATAAAAGGCAGCAGAAACATCTAAAAGCAAGCATAGATAATTGAACATTTTCATGAAAAAATGAAGAAGGAATTTTGAAATACTCCAACATCGAGGACTGTGTACTTTTAAGGGGGTGAGTATCTAATATCCCGGTAAAATGATTAATTTCCATGTTTAGGTTAGGGTTCAACCAAAGGAAACTGTTAGGATAGGGAGCAATTGTGCCTTAGAAACTGAGTTTTTTATGATGGGGAATTTGGAGGAGGGAGAACATAACGGATCTCAAAGAGAAATGAGGGGAGAGAGGAAACTCATGGAGGTCGATGGCGATTCCTTGAGGGAAAGATGGGATCTTTGATTTTTCAGGAAGACAAGGGATCAAATCTTCCTTGATCCCAGAGAAAGATAAAGAAAGATAGTGTGAAAATCTTCTCACCAGTTTTTTCTATGAACGGAGACGTTAGGGATACGACCCAGCTTAATTTTTAGTACGTATGAATCTATTTCACACCCAAATCTTTGATCTGGTTTGCATTTAGTTATTGTGTAATGGTGTTGAGCAGGAAACATCTCTGATTACAGAGTTGTCTCTTTCCAATAGTCCATAATTCATTACATTCCTTTATCTCCTTAGTTATTGTGTAATGGTGTTGAGCAGGAAACATCTCTGATTACAGAGTTGTATGCAAGAGAGTTTAGGAGTGACCTATCCTTATCTTCCAATATCATATATTTAAATTCTCACAACCATGGATGGCGTCTTTCAAAAAGAACCGACCTGTCTACATTTTGTCATGTAGTTTAAATTCTAGTGGTTAGCTTCTATTGGAAGGGCCACGCCTCTTCTTTAGTTGAAAAAGTATGGTTTATCTCTGTGTGTTGGTCTTGTAGTTGATCGAAAAAGAATCCAACATGATGGGAAATACTATGTGCACAGTTCGTTAAAAAAAATTAAGGCCCGACTTCTTGTATGAGACTCGGTACCTTTCTTATGATAAATAATTACAGTTTCTTAAGTTAAGGATCAGTCCCTTGACAGAGATCTGATTCCTTTGCTTACTGTATTTATATAGCCTGCTTTTCCTCTTGTTTGAGTTTCGATTTTTCCTGTGATGTATATTCATGTATAGTTTATTGAATTATGTTACGGTCTCAAATAGTTACAAGTTTTAACCTAAAAGAACGCTTGGCCTCTTTGTTGAAAGCCAATGCGCTGTACCTATAGAGGTACTATATCATTACTTGGCTTGTTTCTTTCTTGAAGGGAAACCAGAAGTATTAGTTATATAAACTATATATGTGTAGAAGAGTAAGTAATTATCGATATCATTCCAAGTTTCCAAGTTGAAAAATGATTGACGTAACTTTGCATTTGAAATAATGCAATATGAAGGAATGACCTTACGCTTACATCATGAAATTCAATGTTGGGACGTTGAACTTACAATGGCTTAAACTTATAGTAGTTTAAAAAAGAACATTAGTGACTAAAGGTTATATTATATCATTTATCTCTTTACTCCCGAATAAAAGGAGGCTTTACTATAAGGTTATAAAATATTTTGAAAAAGTCAAGAGCAAGAGAGATTTGAAAATAAAAGAGAAAAGTATTGTAGTAAATGTACAGCACGTTGTACCTTTTTATTGATAAATAATAAAGAGTTAGACAAATTTTGGTGCACTTAGCTCATGTTTGGGTGAATTATGTATGTCCCTTTCCTGTATGCACTTTGGTGTTTTCAGCTATGCTAATGTGCTATATGTAATATATGTTTATGTGTTATCATTCCACTTTTTATATTTATGATATATAATGATAAGTGATTCTTCTAAAGAGTTCCTTAAGCCTAATGTATAGATTCACTTATAAGTGATAATGTTAAAATAAGAATAAGCCATTCCATGTGAAAAAGATATATAGGTTTACATAATTACTATATAGTGTTAGTTGTGTACATATAATTATTTGTTGGTCATAAATGATTGAGCTTTAGAATGGGTTTAAACATAACCATTACATAAGGTTGCTTGTTCAAAATTCAAAATAAACTCGTACATATATATATAATAACTGGTACCTATCGCCGCAACGGAGAATATTTGCATAGAATGGAAGGAGAGCTTTTATTCAATAACAAATATTTGAATGTCTTCTTCTAGATCAGCTATATGAAAAGATGAGATATCAGAGATCTCATAAACTTCTATAGCAACAAGAGAAGGAGTAACTCCAAGGAGACTTTCTTCAATTCGATTTTTCTGTGTTGAAGATTATGCTTCTTCTTCATCTTGAACAACTTGATTTGCTACCAAAGAGGGGACATACAGTACATTATTGAACTCATCATGTTGGATCTTAATAGAACCTCTCCCGGCAGCTGGGATTTGGAAGTCATCTTCCATATGAGTGCTAGGTCCTCCTGATAGAGTGAGAGTGGTGAAGGATTCCCTAGAAGCATCCATGTGGTTAGATGCTCAATAATCTATCAAGTAAGCCTTTGACGGAGTGATGTCTACTTTAAAAGCAAAGAACCTCTCATATTCTTCATCCTCCTCTCCAACATTAAACATTCTATGCACCTTGTGGAATGGAAATATTGTTCTATTCAAGGATTGTTGTCATATGGTTGAGGGTCTTCTTCATGCACTAGCTTTATGTATGAAAGCCTCTCATACAGTATCACCACTTAGTCTTCTCTTTTCTCGAACCTGAGGATCCATTGGAAGATCTCTGATTCTCCTTTGGCCTCGAATCAGTGTTTTTGTTCTCCCTCCCTTTGTGCTTCCCTCTTGCTTGCGCATTGTTTGAGTTTGTCACTAAAAGTTCTTGATTCTTGGAGGTCTCAATCACTCCCATTCGAACCAATTTATCTTGCTCTTGTATTAAGGACTCAACAAAAGTATCAAGAGAAGGCATCTTCAAATTAGGGATGGAAGTTCTTTTAGAATGAAATATAGAGACAAAGACAAATAACTTTGATCCAATATTTTTGAGGACTGAAAGAACCAATTGCTCATCTTTCCTTTCCATTCTGCATTGTTTAAATTGCAATACTAGTGACTTGAACTTTGTGAAAAAAATATGGATAGTTTCAAAACTATTGGGCTGCAATGCAATGAGCTCATTCTCTAATATGTGCCCTCGAAGCTCATCTTTTTTTCCAAACAGAGATTAAATCTTCTCCAAAGCTTCTTTCAAATTCCTTAGTCCCTCAAGGTGGAACAAAAGATCCCAGGAGAAATGAGTGCATAGGAAGCCTAAGGATTCATCCAACCGATTCAAGAACTCGTTCTTCTCGGTAGGGTGATGGGGCTCTATCTCTCTTCCCATAGTCATCCTAAATAGGCCAAGCTTGTGCAAGGATACATGCGTATCTTACCTCCAATCAACATAGTTGAAGGGTGTAAGGATTTGAGGTACAAGAGCTGAAGAATCCATCAATCTGAAAGATGAGCAGCCAATTTCTCAAGTAGCTACGTAGGTACCTACAAGTAACACTAAAAAAACTAAAACCAATTCACAATCATGTCAATTTCAAGCATTCCACCTCGACATGTACGCTTTATCAAGGTCAGTCACGCCTACATAGATTTCTATGGATGAATCCAAAGTTAGCAAAGCATTTTTTATAGGACTTATGTGGAAACCCAGCTACTTCTGGTGTACAATGGAGATCAGATAGATTTGCTTCTTTCCTAGATAGGCTCTGATACCATGTTAAAATTGTTGAACCATTGATCTACAGGAAAGTGAAAGCAATTGAACATTAAAATATTGCAGTGGAATCTCAAAGATGATGAACAATGAACAAAACACATTTGAGGCAAATCTAATAATTATTTTTCAGTTAATTACATCAATAATCTCTATATCCATTCCAACAGTATGCAATGGTATTACATAGAGGAGAATTCGAATCATGTGGATAGGATTCAAAATTACCAACTCAATTTGATTAACTGGATAACTAGAAGTGTCTAAATCACTATCGAAGCTCACTAGTCTAACTCCACAAATCTAATTTAATCTATTAATTAGTTAAACTAGTTAAACTGATGAGGTAAGTGAGAAAAGGTGCCTACCACCATGCATCCATGCAAAACTGGCACTAACTCAACTCAAGGACATCTAACTGAAGTTAACTAAATCTTAACTTAGCATAACTACCTACCTACCACAACCAACTGAAGGAGGTTGTGGGTGGGACTCAGAGTGGCTCCTAAAATGTAAGGATTGGTCTTAGAGATCCATAAACTGATGGATGAACATGCAATAAGTGGCATTTAAACTCTATATGTTTTCTCCACACTCTAGTGGTTGGTACTCGTGGACCCAAATGCATTGGTGGACCCAATCACACTAGTGGACCCAAATGTCACTGGTGAACCCAATGGCACCACCATACACAAATGAATCCTAAGCTAGGTATGATTATCTAATAGACCTTAAATGGACAAGGTAGGATTATATAATCCTAACACTAACAACATAAAGACTGTTTAGGCTACCATCTACTCTAGTATCTTTCCACGTATGAAATTTGAACAACTTTAAATTTAAGCACATTGTGACTTCATTGAGTGGTGCCCAAGGTTGCAATTATTTTATCTTAGTAGAAGTGATACATATTTCTAAAGTTAAAGAATCATAATGGAAGTCCCCTAACTTGAAAATCTCAAAAACACATACAAAAAAAACCAAAAAAATAAAACACCCAACATGAAAGTAATTTCTCATGCAAACCCCATCAAATCCATTTTCAAGTACCGCGACAAAAAACAAAATAAATTAAACTAATCACCACCCACAAAATAGAGTTATGAAAAAACAAGAATGTCATCTATAGGAAAGGATGGATTGATTTTGATGCTTGTATTAGTTCCTCATCGTCCAGGGTTTCTTTTCTTTACATGTATAGAATTGGTATGGTTTTTTTTGTCATGTAAAATGGATATATTGAGAATCTTCTAGGAACAACTGAATATAGTGTCAAGTGGGGGAGGCTTGAAAAATTATTGAATATGTTGATTCCTTGTTATCTCCCATGTTATATTTTATCATGTTGAAGGAACTCAGATTTGTGGTTTCTTCCTTCTCGTCGAACTTCTGAATGTGAAATAAATTAGAAAATAATCCCAAGAACCTCAAAGATTTGGAAAAAATTGCACGTTCCAAAGGATATACTAGGACATGTAGTGATGAGGGAAACATAATAGCTACATGATAATGCTTTTGAATATTTACAACATGTTTTAACTTCGCAAATATCCCAATTCTGTGTATGCATATACTTTGATATTCATGAATATTTTCCAAATCACTGGAGTAGAGTCACTAAATCTATAGAATTTGCATCATATGCCTCTTCTTTAACTCAAAGCATTTTTTAACCACATTTTGCTTGAATGCTTACATAACCCGCTCATGAAGATAAGGTTAGTTTTGATTATTAAACAGATGGAGTCCCATTTTTTATATGTTATCGATCTTTTCTTTTGTTTATGTTCGATTGCATGCCTAGATGTGAAATTCTACAGGTTATTCCTTCAAATACAGATATTGATTACATAACTAAGGAAACCCAGATTTTGGGGATGGTTGATTTAATTGTTTTGATTTTCCAGTGAAAGTTAACAAACATAGTATATGGATAAACTGGAAAAGGTCGTGTCATTGCTTCTAAATCCATTCTAAAACCATCACAAGGTGTTGACAATCTGGGAATTAAGATACAGTGCAAACTTGTTTAACCATCATTCATCCACACACGCTATTAGTGAGTACAGTGGATCTGATATTAATTGCTATTAGTGGAGACGCCCAAGAGAGGAGTATTCTCAGGGTGTACGTGCTGCCCACTATTCAAGTGTTGATATAAATTTTTTAAGTGTCAAAATCATACACAATAATCATTCCTAGCTCTGTACAAGTCCTATTTTCGCTTGAAAATAAAGGTATTTCTGAACTGGGGTTTCTTACAATCAATTTTTCTAATCTCTAGCATCATTATATAGTTTGTTTATGACTTAAAGTTACAATAGTACCCTCTTATTGCAATCTGGTGTAAACAGTGGTTATTTTGCTTGAATATCATTGCATTCAAGCAAAATCAAACTTGATAACAATAATCATGGCATGTTTGGTTCTTCGGCACAACTCCACTTCTGTAGTTCCCTATAGTTCAACAAGATAGTGTTGAGCACAAGATGCCATGAGACAAATAAAATGCTTAGGGACAAACAATATTGAACTTGGTTTACACACTTGGGAAGAAGCTCCATGCACCCTTGGTTACATATTGGCTTGGGGTTGACTACATACCCAAACAATGCATATTGAGGTATTGCTTATCTATTTATTCCCAAATTGTCAATGCAATTGACAATTAAGTGAGAGATCTATATCTACTTTATGTTTATTAGTTTTAATTAAAAATATATTTATTGGCCTCTTGACAAAGATCTAAATGTCAATGTATGTTGCGTGATTGCTTATTTTAATTTATTTGTTATGCACATATATTTAAGTAGATAATATTTTTGTTATCGGGCTCTCTTTTTAGGTTATGTCGTGAATGAATATATTTGTTAGCTAAGACATCAAATGTTCGCTATGTTCTCATCATAATTAGTTAGGGTATTGTATGTTAGCATGTTGAGGAATCCCCTACTTGTCTAATGCAGGCTAGGTTGTATGCTGCTAACTGAAAGCATTGAGTATGGGTGTGCGTGTTTTCAAGAACACTCTTAAGAATGACATATACTATTGTTTTGAACAAGTAAAGCACTCAATGTGGGCATGTCATAATTGGATATTAGTAGATCATGGTGGTTTACTTTATCTCCATTTAATGTGACTTACGATCTCCTCCCTTCGATTTTCATGTACATATTAAATACAAGCTACTTATTTAATTAATGGCAATTCTATAATTATCCAATCATGTAGCTTAAATACTATTTTGGCAATTTTATGTATGGTATTTTAATATGATATATTTCAATTGTTTAGATCAATGTTGTAGATACCGTGTCAAGGAATATATCGTCGAGAGTTTGGAATGAAGCTTATCGAAAATATGAGCGAAAATAATGTTAGTTTTCATGAAGATATGGTTAGTTTTCATTATTAAACTGTTAGAGTCCTGCTTTTTATAGGTTATCAACCTTTTATTTTATTGATGTTGGACTGCATGCCTAGATGTGAAATTCTATAGGTTATTCCTTTAAATACATATATCGATTACATAACTAAGGAAACCCAGGTTTTGGGGATGGTTGCTTTTTATTTAGTTTACCAATGAAAGTTAACAAACACGGTATATAGATAAACTAAAAAAGGTCATGCCATTGCTACTAAATTCATTCTGAAATCATCACAAGGAGTTGATGGTTTGGGAAGGAACATACAATGCAAATTTGTTTAACCTTCATTCATCCACATGCTATTAGTGAGTACAATGGATCTAATATTCATTTTTATTGGTGGAGACACCAAGGAGATGAGTGTTCTCAAGATGTAGAGGCTATCCACTATTCAAATGCTGATATAAATTTTTTGAGTGTCAAAATCACATACAACAATCACTCCCATATTTGTACAAGTCCTATTTTTGCTTGAAAATAAAGGTATTTCTGAACTGAGGTTTCTAACAACCAAATTTTCCAAGCTCTAGCATCATTATATTGTGTGTTGATGACTTAAAATTACAGTAGTACCCTCTTATTGCAATCTGGTGTAAAAAATTATTGTTTTACTTGAATATCATTGTATTATCATTTAAGGAGGTGTATTCATGTTCTCTTATCATGGATCTCTTAATGGAGTATGATTAAGTATCAAACCTTAAATAAACATCAACACCAAAATCACAGTACTTGAGCATTCAGAAATTCTTATTGTTTGTCAACTTCAGCTGGGGAAGTGTGGGATAATGTCTCAAAGAATTAAACATAAATGTAGTTTTCCACCAGTAGGAGCATTCTACATCCAATGGATAGTGAACATATATTAGACGAGGTTTTTGGTAGTTCTTTGTCTGACAGTCTATGGATGTGTTTCGTTTAGAATGGATAGTAATGTTAAATTACCCAGGTTTTTCCAAAGTACGTCTCCATAAATGGAAAGTATGCTCTAATAGAATTAGGTCTATTGATAAATTGTATTAACAGAGTAAATGGTTGGTATTTTTATTATAAAATAAAATGTTTTAACATTAAATAGGCGCCATTCATGTTATGTCCATAAATAGGTGCAAGGGATTTTCTTATGCTGGTAGTAGAAAATTTGCAGTGTCTAATTTCAATAGTTGATGAAAATTGAAGTTGGAATGTTTGCATTCTTAAGAAATAAAAAACTAAATAGGGTTTAAAAACTTTGAATTAATAAATTAGAAAACTAAATATACATTGTTAAGATTAAAGAATGCATAGTAAGAACTTGTACCCAACCAACATACATATATTTGAATTATCACCTATCATAAAATATTATGACTAAGAACATAATTATCACATTTAGAAGGACTTAAATCATAAGGAAAAAAATTAATATGAGTTATATTTGGTGCAATTCATGATCCCATAATTTGTCCAACATTTGCTTGCTATATGACAGATTTTGTACAAAAACGGTGTTATAATGATTTTTCCTTAATTTTCGCAAGACAAATTAAGAATCAAGTAATGCAAGTATTGTAGAGACTTCAAGGGTACTATCTCAATGGAAGAACACCTTCCTTATAGGCAGGATATTGGTGGTTTGATTCCTCCATACCCTATCTATAGAAATTAGTGAATATTTGCATATAAAATTACTAAAAAAGACTAAAGTAGTGACCAACAAATGAGAAACAAGTGACCAACAAATAGGAGATAAGCGCCTAAACAAATGACCAGAATTCGCATATAAATGACCAAATGTTAGTTTTGGTGGCTAATTTTCGGTCTTTTATCATGCGACAAAAAATTTGGTCCCAATTAGTTTATTCATTAATTTGGTCATATATTTGATCATTAATTGTGATAACTAATGATTAAATGTGTGACCAAATTAATTACTAAATATATGGAAAGATTAATCACCAAATTAATGACTAGACAACAATCTATAAATGACCAAACTAAATATGACCACATTTTTGGTTCGGTGGTAAGAGACTAAATATTAGCCACTAGTGATCGCTAAATCAAAAGTGATCATTTATATGCGGATTTTGGTCAGTTTTTTGGTCACTTATCTCTCATTATGTACTAGTGGTAACATATCTAATTATAGATTAATTTAACTAAGGGGTACCAAGTGTGGGAATTTCTTCTCTATGAGATCTAGGAGCTAGATCATTATTCACACTCAAAGTATTTGACAAAATATGCAAGAGAACAACAAAAGAGACTAAAAATAGATGGAATAATACATGTGAATGGCTATAATAACTGATCATATTATTACAATACATCTTTTAGATGTTATGGTACACACTTATAATACATTGGGGAAAATTCATGAGCCCTTGGAGCTGAATGCATACAAATGGCAGGCTAGGATTTGGCCCCTAAACCTTCCTAGGTTGACCAATAGGCTCCCAAACCTAACCAAACAGTCACGAAACCATGTGTGAACATGTGTGAATAGGTAAGAAGCATGCGTGGGTCATAAATGAGGGAAGGAAATCATGGGAGAGCGCATGGGTGAGTGGGAGAGTCCCTAGGAGCCATATAAATGACCAAGGAGACCACAAAAAGCCACATTTCACACACTATCTCCCCTAGTCAAAGATGTAAGTGGTTTTCATTTAATGCAATAGTCTAAAATGTCAGAATGATTAAAATAGAGCATCATAACTACAATTAATGAGCCAGAATCACCTCTTTGACCAGTATTGATCAATATAACCTAAGTTAGACCATAAAACATAGCACAAGGAAAATTATTATGTCTCCTAGGTAGATCATTAAGGTATTAAGGTAGATTATTTCTCCAACACCAAATAACTAAAGTACTACAAAACATCCTTTTTTTCTTTGAATCACATAAAGAGTTCATAAAATCACAAAAATGAAATCAATAAAGCAATCAAATCATAGATAAAGTGGGGAAAATGACATCTCTTCTTGAATAACCTAAGCAAATTAATTAGAGAGAAGAACTTACGATGAATCCAACCTCAATGTGGAATCGTCTCAAACAAATTTAAATTTGAATATGTCTCTAGACCAATCCAAGATACCATGTTAAAGATCGTGTGATGATACTAGATGTATGTAGGTGATCCATAAGGTTGCACGTTGGTGAAACTAGAAATAGTCACAATGAACCTGCCTTAGACCTAAAACAAAACCTAAAATGTCATAGGGTGAAAATGTTGCAAGTTACTAAAACTGGAAATAATAAATTAACCTCCTCCACGCCTAAACCAAAATAAAATTTGAAAAGTATCCTCAGCCTTGAAGGCCATTGAACAATTATCATCACTCATCCTTTTTAAATTCTATAGAATTTACCATGCCTCAACTTGCCTCGCCCTTTTCTTACCTAAATTTACAATGGGTGGTCATTTCCCTAATCACCATCTTCATCGTTGTTGTGATCATCATCATCATAATCATAATCATTATCATCACAATCATTGTCATCAATCATCATCATTATCATCAACATATTCACTTTATCATCATCATCACCACCACCATCTTCATGATTATCATCATTGCCATTTTCATTGTCAATTGTGACCCTCATTTTGATTTTCATGATCACCGTCATCCTCATAATCATTGTCACTGACTATCATTATCAACATCTTCACTATCATCATCATCATCATAGTCATTTTCATTGCCATCATCATCGTCATCCTTGTCATCAGCATTTCATTCCTCTTTATCATCACAACCACTAGCTAATCATCGCCTTCCTTCTCATCATCATAGTCACTAGTTATTGTGTGTTTCCTCGCTGTCATTGACAATATTAAAATGACTAAAATACTAACTAAAGACATGGTAAACACTTAAATAAAAACAAATTAAAAAATGTTAAAACTTAAAACCCAAATTTAAAAGTATATTTGAAAAGTTATGGTAAATTTAATGTTTTAAAAACTTTTGAAGATTTTCACCTGGCCCCAATATTAAATTTCGGAGACACCCAATCTAAGACCGTGCATTCATTTCCATTGGAATGGATACAAAGTCCGAAAACCTTTAGTTTTTCAAGATTTTCCATGTGTAACAAAAAGACCACATTCAAACATATTTGGCTATACCTTTGTACAGAAGCGTTGTACGACAAGTTCATGAAAACCCTAACCTTCCCGAAACTGTGAGAAAATTGTGCAAGCAAATCCCAATGACTGAGGCACTTTTATTTTTGAATGATATGGACCATATTTTTGAGAAAAAATCCCTTTCTTTGCATATGTAATTTAATGGTTGATAAATTATTGAAGAGATGTTTTATCCTTGGAAGATTGAATGTGCTAAGGGTTAATGAATGAGTTTATGGTGAAATTGTGGAGCAGTTTCGTATTTCCCAGTTGGAAACTCATGGGTTAGATTGTCAATTAAAGAATGCAGGAATGGAAAGATAGTGAATGGATTCCTGTAAGTGTTATTTGTCTTTTCCTTAAATAAAATTGGAACCCCAATTGTGATTGCGTACTGTAAGTATTGTTGTCTCTCCTTAAATTAAATCAAGGCCAGCAACACAAATTTTTTGAGTGGGGAAGAAATCTTTTGTATGTTCCCAAGAATTGGCTGCTAGAGGTATGACATCATTCTTTGTGAGTTCTCCATGTTCTGTGAATTACCTCACAACAAAAGAGAAATATAGTAACTGTAATTATGGGCGCAATTTGAGGCTTCCCATGTAATCCCAAAGCCTCAAAATGCAAATCTCAACACATAAAGAGTGGTCTAGAGTCATATTTGGTTAATTTTCGGTTGTTTTGGACATGTTTTTAACTTTGATTCACCTTCAAATAACATCAATTATCAGACATGATCACTATTCTGAACCAGAAGGGTTAAAGGGAACCATACTTTTACTTTCTGAAGACATGTTCTAAGCATTTATTCACACATTATGCACTATAATCTAAATAAATCATTTTCTCGTCAAAACCCTTTTCTCCATACAACAAAAATACCTATATCCCTTTGTTCAAATCAGATTCTCGCGACACAATTTTTTGCAATAGACAAAAGGAAAATATGTCTACCTTTACAAACGTAACCTTTAGAAGGGATTGACTAGCGACTAAGGATCATTTGATATGATCTTTCGCCCGCTTTGCGATATGTCAAACCATGAAATTGAAATCTTTCAACTTGATCTATTATGAGATGATTGCTTGTACTTATCTCTATTTTCTTATCCTCATCTAGGACTATATCTTGATTGGTGGTTGTGCCATCCAACAAGTCTACAGAGTCAAGTCCATAAATTCACATTAGCGAATCTAATTTCAAGTAACAATTGTCATTATAGTAAAAGTATTAAGGGAAAAGTTGGTAGACCACATACAGGGTCTAGGGTCTAGGGTCTGGTCACATGAATAAAAGGATATCAAACTCAAGTCAAAGTGACTCGAATAAACAAAAAGTTTGCATTCCTTAAATCTCTTATAGCCTGTGCATACCTAAAATCTTGGTAATAGATCAATACTACCACTTTGAGAAGACTCAGAAAGGAATTTGTTCCAACGACATAGAAGGTTGGAGGATTTCTCATGGGAAATCCATGGAAATAAATTATCAAATGGAAATTCCAAGTTTCAAAGCTTAGTTAGATTAAAAAATTGAAAGGTTTTTTTTTTCAGATTTGATGCCAAAGTAAAAGAAAAACCCAATGTGGTGATTTTGATGGTGATCGTCATGCCCTTAGAAATGAGGATGTGCATTATAGAAAATGAAGTGTCAAGACTCAATATATCTTAAGTGGCATTGAGAAACAAAAGTGTGTTTCAAGGAAACAAGATTCATCTAATTTTGAAACACTAGAATAAAATCATTACTGTCATTTGCTTTGCTGATGACTCTTAGGGAACATATTTGCAAAGTCCAAACCAATGTAAGTTTCCTGACATGTGTCCTTTATACCAAATTGTATGTTTACGTATTTTAGTAAGGATATAATTGTTTGGGGCGTTAGCATTTTCTATAGTTGGATAGGTACTTCTATGCCCATGTATGTGTTGTACCCACATTTTTATGAACTCCTCCTTTACAGAGGAAAATCAACATACCCCCATACTTGTATTTTAGAATGTCTTCATCTTTATTGTAGCAATAACTTCACACATATGTAACCAAGCAACATATAATTTTCTAGGAATACATGTAGTTTTTGTGGACTTTCTGCAAGCATAAATGCTAACATGTTACATCATATAACTCTTGAAATCACAACCCAGTAACTAATTAAATGGACGTGTACAGTCATATTTCCGTAAATGTATATAAATCTAAGTTGCATTGTAACCTTACCGGTATGTTTCTTTGGTACACATGATGGCCTAGAGGTATGATCCTCATTCCTATTCATGGTGCAATCTTCTTGTATGAATATATTGTAGGCATTCTTATGACAGTTTCTATAGAAATATTACAAAATTTTCACACTTTTATGTATCAACCACAATTTTAACATTGGCTTCCATTTCCTTTCTTTCATGTTACCATTTTTACTCAATCCATCATAAAGTTCATCAATAGAGAACATACGATTAACATTTAAAAATTTAAACTCAATTTACCACCATTGTTTAGTACATATATGTGAACTAGAAAGTGGATTTGGAACCCAACTCGTCCTTACCACTCCTTGGAGCCTTTTGGATCCATTTTTGGTATGTTGATCTGTACCAAAATTGAATTTGAGTACCAAAAATGTACCCAATCCAGATCCGGAACTTGTAATTTCGTGGGGAGGAAGACCATTGCAACTATGGTAAAAAATTCTTTCATTCATATGCATCACACTTTTGCAAACACCTGCCACTTTGGTTCAGTGCATGCAATAGATTTGAAAGTCAATTCTAATGATTTCATTGCTTTAAACTTGGAGTCAACTTTGCTTAGAAGTTACAACTCTAATGCAATATAATTACACCATAAATAGCTCAAGGATTTGAAATTTACTCTTCCTTTAAGTTTGGACGTCACCAATTATGGTAATCATATTCACTCAGTTTTTACTTTATGTGGGTGTTGCATTTAACATACTATAGGGCCATCATAGATTTTCTACTCTACATACATGGTAGCTATCTTTAAATTGTAGAAAGTTTTACATGTTATAGATCCGCCAATTTCTTAAGTGAGTTTCTTCTTTTCTCAACAAATGAGCCTTTTTAGCTTTTCCATAGCTATATCTCTCAAATTGAGCAACATTTCTCATCTATAATCCCAAAAGTGCATCAATGGATGTCTAGGTGGGGAAAGGATGACTTTGACATGATTGTTATTTCACTTTGTCTATTTGAAGACTTAAATAAATGGCCCATTTAATTTTGTACCAGTCATGCATCCATAGTTCACTAATATGGATGTTTGCAAAATTTGATCCTAATTTTGTTTTTCCCTTCTCCAATCTATATTGGATACAATAATAAAGGTTTAATGATTTAAAAAAAAATAATATACATGAAGGAGAAAGTTTTTAAGTTAATAACGATCAAGTCAAAGACTCTCCTTTTGAGGCTTAGTTCAATATTCTAATGTTTTATTCTCTCGTATATAGATAGAGAGAGGGAAAGCACACTATCCCAAGATTTAAGCTAGTTTTTGAAGTTGCAGGTTTGTGACTAAATTCACATATATTTATATACTAGTAGTAGTCTTCTTTGTGTTTTCCAATTGATTGATGCTAATTTTGATTGATGTTAAATATTTTCATATTCAAATGCAAAGACTCTATTTTATATTTTAGCTAAGTAAAATTCATATGTGGTTGAATGGTATAATGAGATTCATTATTGTTAGTGGGTGTTAATACCATTGTTCCTAGTAGTTATCGCATGAGAGGATGCAGTGATCTCTAGCAATCAACTTCAAATTTTGATCAATTCAATACATGAGAACACCTTTGGTTATAATATCAAAATATCTTTGGTTCCTAGGCATGGATTTTTGGTTGGTTCATGTAGAACTTGCAACTTTGATACCATGAAGAAATAGAGGCTTGATGCAAATAAGAAGCATAGGAGGTAGATATTTCTACAAATATAAGTCTCATAATCATGCACAAGGAAAATATAGAGATGAATAGTAAGAGTGGATATAAGAGAAGTGAATAATAATCCAATATATTTCCATTGTATTATTGATCAACTTAGTGTACATAAATAATACATCCTTCATAGATAAATTCAAGTTGCTTAGGAGACAACTCATGCTAGCTCATAAAGTAAACTTACCAAATATGATAAACCCCCATATGTGGCTAAAGCACTTTCCAAATATGTCAAGGACCTCATGAATTGGATGAACCATGAGTGAGGTGTAATGAGTGATGGAAAAACATGCTAACCATGGAATATGGAGAGAAAATAATGGAGGATGGGTTGAAAACAAAAGATATTATTTGCCTAGTTGACTAGCTTTACCTTATCCACATAAAAGAAGGGTAAAATTAGTATAAAGACAGGATCCATAGGAAGGCATGGTTACTAATTTCGGTTTTCAATAAATTTGGAAAGATCTAAGCAAAATCAGGATAAAGACGCTCCTAGACTATATATGAAAAGTGTTGATCAAGTGGTGCAAGTGGATGCCAACTATCTAGGCTAGTAGGTAGGAATTTAATAAAAAATGATTGTACATATTTTTATTCTAAGTATGAAGTGGGTTTATAATATTCCCACACCCCCATTTAAGTTTGAATTTATTATGATATGTCTTAAATAATCACATGCACAATAATTCTATGGTCACACTTTACAATTATTCATGTCCATAAAAGTCGAGGAAAGAGGCAAAACCACATGGGGGATCCTCCCTCAAGAAAGGGCGACACACAAAATTTGAAATATGTCTTCAAATATATCTTTAACTTCACTTGAATGATCTGGATGAACTGTTTCTAGTGAAATACTTTGATGAAGAAATCATGAACTCCATGATCATGCGCTAGAGTGTAGAATCTACAAGAAAGAAGAGGAGAGACTCCCTGTATCTCATCATCTGATGAAGTAGGAGAATTATCTAAATGATTATTACTGATAAAAAAATATGATCTACAAACACAATCTAAAAAGCAAAAGAGATTTGTGCATATTCCTTCCTGAAGAGTACAAAAATTAATACAATCAATAACACAATCAGTTCCTTTTATAGCTACAGAATTGTGATGTGGATCACATATCATTCTTCCAATATGATGTAGCACCTTCCTAGATCCAATATGAGACTGAAAATACTTTGATATATCATAAATATTATCATATGCAACAACAAAAATGAAATTTTCATATCCCTCCCTTGAAGGGACATCAAAAGTGTTGACCTTTCCTAACACCTAGGGTGTCAAATGATGCGTTAATTAATTAACCTATGGAATCTTATTAAATTGTATTTAGGAGCAATGTACTTGGTTTTATTTATTGTCATTATTAATTAATGACGTACAAATAAAGATGTGGAATTAAGTGGCCATGTCAGGGGAGGGCACTTGGGAAAGCCAACTTTCCTAGGAGGATAATTAGAAATTGTCAAGGGACTGACAAAAGCAAGCATACATCATAGAGGAAAAGTACCAAAATAAGAAGTGTAGAAAAAGTTGTCATAAGGAAAATCAGGCAACAATGGACCAAAGGAGGACGCAGTTTCCATTTTGAGGATCAGTCACAAAGGAAAGAAAGGAAAAAAAGTTGTCGTAGGAAAAAGTAGGAAACTATGGGCCTAAGGAGGGTGAAGTTTCTAAATTGGATGGAATACAATGACAGGGAAACGTCTTAATCAAAACTACTTGCCATTCTCTCAAGGAGGGTGCAACACTTGTCTAGGGTTAGGGTTAATCAAGGGAAACTTGTTCAGCGGATGACTGAATTGCCCAACAAGTCACCAGGGATACATTTAATGATAATTAGAGCTCCATTTCTCAGTTTTTGTTAATGAATGAGATAGTGTTGAGTGAATCCCGACTTCATACTGAGTGTTGTGCCTCAGTCTCTTGGGAGATGCTCCCCAAGTCCCTTCCCCTCTCTTATTTCTCACATTTTAATTTGAGTGTAGGTGATGGAGAGCTAAGGATCAAAACCATAATATTTAGATCATACATCTATAGAATCCAAGCTATCCCTTGAAGACAATCTCTAGTGAAGTAAAATTCACCTACGCTCCAATCCCCAGCTTGGTGTTTTATTTGGGCTTCATATCCTTAGTTTTGGATCCCATTTTTGAAGAGACCAGTCCTCTAGAACTATTAATGATATGCTCAATCAAAAGTGACTCATTATGACTTCTGTAATACAGTAAGGTTCATCTCCAATATCTCTCATGTTATGTTTTCATGAGTGCGCCTATATTTTCCCACTAGATGGGGTTTTTTATCAGTATTTTGCAATGACAATGTCCATAGAAGATGTCTTAAATGATATGATGTATTATATAATTATATATTATTCTATTTAATACATCATTAGTAGGTATGAATTTAATTGGTATGAAATTCATCAATTAATGCACACCCCTGCTAGTTGATTAGTTAAATTCTACTAGTTTTACAGTTTACATCATTATAGAAGTTATGTACATCCAAATATCATTCTGAAAGTTTTTGTAAGTTTTTAAATTACCCCACTACCCAGGCCATATTTCATACATATTTTTCATTGAGGCCGTACCCTGTTTGGGAAGCCATCTTTGCGTAGGGTCTCCCCGGGCCAAAACAACTAGTTTTTCCCAAATTATTCCAAACGGCCCCAAATAATTCCATAACTGTTCAAGACTTTGAAAAATAATTTTATTCCTTTTACTTATCTGATAACATCTCTGTACATTGCACAGAATCCTATTTTAAAAGGTCTTAATGTTCTTCCTAGTTGCACAGTTGGGTGACCGAGAAACATGGAAGTAGGTGTAAGGTAAATAACTCCCAAATTCTTCTTATTTCATAGCCAAATAATTTATTTATACATTTGAAGTGACTCTTGGGATCACGCATCCAAGATTATTTTCATCTTCCTATTATTTACACTAACGTATAATCCTGACGGATTATATTCCAACAATCCCCCCCTTAATCCGAAGGGGTGTTAGTAAGTCCGAGCATGTTTCTGAATCTTTCAAACTTTTCTCATCTAAGCGCTTTGGTGAAGATGTCTACAACTTGATCATTTGTGGAACAATGTCGAAGATGGACTGTCTTGGCCTCTACATGATGTCGAATCAAATGATACTTTGTGTTGGTGTGTTTGGTTCGATCATGGAATCTGGGATTCTTAGCCAGCTTGATTGCAGAAGTATTGCCGATCAATAATGGAGTGGATTTCTCTTGTTTTTCTTGCAAATCTTCAAGTATATTCCTGAGCTATACTATTTCTTTCGTTGTTTCAGCTGCAGCCACATATTCTGTTTCTGTTGTTGAATCTGCCAGAACTGACTGTTTGCGTGATCTCCATGAGACAGCTACTGATCCAAGACTCATAGTGTATCCAGAATTTGATACTCCTATCTCCTTATCGCCATCAAAATCTGAGTCTAAGTACCCAATAAGTTTGAATTCATCCACTTTAGAGTACTTGAGTCCAACGTCTTGAGTCCCCTTCAAGTATCTTAGAACTCTTTTTGCAGCTAGCCAGGGTCCTTCACAAGGTTTATGCATGAACCTTGAAAGTATGCCAACAACATAAGAAATATTTGGTCTAGTTGTTGTAAGGTAGATAAGACTTCCTACAAGTTGTTGATACTTGGTCGCATCCTCAAATTCTTTTCCTTCGCTTGATGTGAGATTCATTTTCTATTCCATTGGAGTAAAGATAGGGTTGCATTCTGTCATGCAAAATTTGTTTAGTAGTTCTCCAACATATTTTTTCTGAGATAGGAATATGTACTTAGGACGTTGAGTGACTTCAATTCCCAATTAATAGTGGAGATGTCCCATATCTGTCATTTCAAAGATCTTTTTCAAATCTTTCTTTATGGATGCTATATAGCTCTCATTGTTCCCTGTCATCAAAAGATCATCTATGTACACCACAAGATACACAACAGATCTTCCAACTTTTTTTATAAATAGTGTTGCATCATCAAGATCAAAATGTTCAAAATTTAACTTCAAAAGATGCTCGGATAATTTTTCATACCATGCGCAAGGCACTTGTTTTAGGCCATACAAGGATTTGACAAGCTTGCATACCTTTTGTTATTTTCCTTTCACAACAAAGCCTTCTGGCTGAGACACGAAGACATTGTCTTTCAAGTATCCATTCAAGAAAGCAGTCTTCACATCCATCTGATGAACTTTCCACCCATTCTGAGTAGCTAAAGAGAGTAAGGTACGGATGGTAGCCCATTTTGCTGCAGGAGAAAATGTTTCTTCATAGTCAATTCCTTCTTTTTGTGCATAGCCTTTTGCTACAAGCCTCGCCTTGTGCTTGTCAAGTGAGCCATTTGATTTGTATTTGTTCTTGTACACCCACTTGCAACCAATTGGTTTGGTTCCAACTGGAGGGTCAACCAGCTTCCAAGTTCCATTCTTCATGAGTGCATCATACTCATTCTGCATAGCTTCTTTCCACTCAGCTCGAGTAGAAGCTTCTTCAAAGGAAGTTGGTTCAAATTTAGCAGATAAATTAAATTCACAATCTA
>LPNX010607355.1:275495-344588 GCA_001517045.1 Pseudotsuga menziesii | reverse complement strand
GCATTTTCTGCTTCGAGCACCAAGCTTGTTTCTTTGCTCCTTTGGAATCAAGGCATAACAGGTGGAACCAAAAAATCTGAGATGCCTGACTAAAGGGAGATGGTCAAACCACATTTCATATGGAGTCTTGTTATCAAGACCATTTGAGGGACTTATGTTTCTCAAATAGGCTGCACATTTCACTGCATCACCCCAAAACATTAGTTTTACATTCTTGAAAAACATCATGGAGTGTACCATATTCATTATGGCTATGTTCATTCTTTCTGCTACACCGTTTTGTTGAGGATTGTAGGGAACTATAGTCTGATGTGCAATTCCATGTTGACGAAGATAATCTTCAAAATAATTTGAAGTGTATTCTTTCCCATTGTCAGTACGAAGTGTACCAATTTTTTATTGTGCTTGTTTTTCTATCAATGCATGAAAGTCCTTGAATGTTTGAAATGCTTCTGATTTTGTCTTTAATTTGTAAATCCAGCACATTCTTGAGTAGTCATCAACAAAGGTCATAAAATACATATTCCCATTGGCAGAAGGAGTTGGCATTAGGCCACATAAATCAGAATGCACTAATTCTAATTTCCTACTTGCTCTGAAATTAGATTCATGGAATGGCAGCTTACTGTGTTTCCATAATATACATGCATCACATTTGCTCTTATCTTTGGGAATGGTGGGTAAACCAAATACACCATTCTTTCTCAACAAATGAAGACTGTTATAATTTAGATGACCAAATCTTGCATGCCACAATAAACTTGATGACAAATTACCTTCTCCATGCTAAGAGAAGTAGGCATAGTTCTGAACTCTTGCAGATGAACCCTTTAGCTTCAGCAGCTTCCCATCTTCGTATCCAGTCATGATGACTTGGTTGTCAGAGGACTTTCTTATTTATATGATTCCATCAAACATGTGGATGGAATGGCCTCGCTGTCGAATCTCCACCAAGGACAGCAGGCTTCTCTACAACTCTGGAAGATAAAGAACATTCTTCAACAAGAAATCAAGGAATCCAGGCATCTTCAACTGAATGGTGCCCATTCCCTTTGGTTTAAGACTTGACTTATCTGCAAAGTAAACTATGCCATTTATTGTTTCATTAAGTTCTTCAAAACAGTCTTTTCTAAAATTCATGTGTGATGTTGCACCAGTATCAAGTAGCCAACAATCTTTGTAAGATGAAAGTGAAGTCATTTCATTAATTCCAATATTACAATGTGCAACAATACAATGAGCAGAATTAGAAGACTTACTAGCATCTTGGTTTTTATTGTCATCTTTCTTCTGGTTATGTCTGTCTTTGATGGAGTCCCACAAAGCCCAACACTGATCTGATGTGTTTCCAGTCTTTCCACAATGCTTGCACTACAAATCTGATCTTTTGCTGGAGTTGTTTCTGCCTCCTGTACCTCTAAAGTTTCTTCTTCCTCTGCCTCTCTTGCTGCTTTCTCCTTTGGGGTGATCTTTGGATTGGTCTTTGGTGTGGTTCTTTGCTTTTTGAGCAAAGCAAAGTGATTCTCTAGAATGCTCGGTTGTCTTCTTACCAAAGGATTTCTCTCTGTCAGCTATCTTTTCTACTAGGTTGTCAAATGTTAGTGATTTGAATTTGTCACTAGCTTGCAACAACTCGAGATATTTGGAGTGAGAAGGATACAAAGATTTTACAAATGCTGCAAGGGGAAGATCTGGTTTCATACCAGAGGCTTGAATCTTGTGCATGATAGCTTTGATTTCAGAGGCAACTAACATGGGATCATTGTCTTTTACTTCTAAACTGAATAGTTTTAACATTAGTTGAATAACTTCCATTTCATAGTGTGAATCATACAGATATTTTATTGTTTTTAGTGCTTCAAAACATGATTTTGCAGGCAATATGTGTTGGCTCACCTCTTCACTGACTGTGGCAGTGATTACCGCTAAAGATTTCTTGTCTTTTGTTCTCCAAATGGCCTTCTCTTTCTCGGATTCTGGAGGTTATGGGTCTCTGGTTATGGGCTTTCCAACTTCTGTCTCTATTGTGGTGCCTTCGCAAATGCCATCCCAAAGGTCATTGTAGATGAAGGCAGATTTTATCTTCCTCCACCATTCTGGATAAGTGTCTTTGCTAGTGATAGTGGCACCAACTACAGATGCTATAGATTGCATCTTATGTGATGAATCTAGAAACTAAAATAATAGGAGAAAAAGAAGAAAGAGTAAAGGTGCAGGTCTAAGTCTCTGCCACCTTCCTCATGCTTTACAACAAAAATAATTCTACAGCCCTATGTTAATAATTCTAGAGTGTTGTTTATAAGTGCAATTCCAATTCTTTTATGAAAAATCACAATAATACATCTATACAAAATATTGCAACAAACTTGTAGAATACTCAAACAATTGAGTTCACTGCACTTCTAGTAGTTCACACTCTTCAAACAGTCTTCAGTTTGGTTTTCAGTCACAGCAATGGTCTTCAGAAGAAACAGTAACAATCTTCTCCTATACTGGTCACAGTTTCGAGCTCAAAGCACAACTTTAAATTGAAAGGAGAAAACCTAGCACTCCCATACACATGCATTCAAACTCAGTGCTACAATACAGTAATCATGGGCCTCTTCAACACATTAAATATAAGCAGCATAACCCATACAACATTCTCAAGCTCATACAACAGCCTCACCATTCACTACTTATACACAGCATTCACGGGCCTCTTTCACAAATGAAATGTTTGCAGAATTTACCACTCAAAATCCATGCACAAAATTAGGGTAAAAGATAGGTTTTATACGCAGCATACATTATTTCTCCAACACAGTCACGATTCATGTAGATGTATGATGACGTGAATCTCCAAAGTTATACATTCTCCTATAGGTTAGCTCCACGCTCACTGCACCAGTGGTTCAATGCAGTCTTCACGGTGATGGTGCACAGCTTCACGCGTTCCCCCAACAATCTTAGTGATGGGGAAAATCACCGATTCTCACCAGTTCAACGCAGCATCAAAAGAGTGCTCTGATAGTCTTTACGGTCACAGAAAATTATGGTTTTTGTATTCCAACTAGCAAAAGAAAATTACCTTCACGCTTCATGCAGTCACACTTCACGCTTCACGCAGCTTCGCTTACTCATGCAGCATACTCACGCTCTCATTGAAAGCACCATCAACACAGTCATTGGTTTTCAACGAGCCTGGTTCATCATTGCATCATGCTTCCAGAATGATTCATCGCCATATTGCTCAGCCTCATCCAGTATATTGCAACTCCACGCAAATGTAAGTAGGGATGATTTACGACCGTCTGGCATAGTTTACAAACCATAATACAAGAGAAAGGGCCTTAATCGTAGGTGGAAGAAATCTCAGCACTGGCAGAAAGAGAGAATCATAGCTATAGTATTTTCAAGAGGATTCTCACAACAGCTTGAGAATGTTATTTCGCAACAACAGAATGATGAATGGAACGATGATAAGGGGAACATTGTTACAAAATTAGGGTTTTAGTACAACTGCTTCACAAAAATGCAATAGTGCAGCAAAGGGAGCCCGCAGCTCTAGTCTTCACTTACACTGATTAGGGTTCTCCACACAAAGGTTGAAATGAATGGCAGACCCCAACGCTAATGTAGAAATGAGAGGCAGACTATTATTTTTCCTAGAACATCTACTGAGTGGAATCTTGCAGGTGGATGCATGGAATTATTGGCACCCAGGATGTAGGAAAACGCATGCAAATACAGACTGATGGGGCAGGAAGCTCTGAAATGAATTGACAAAGGGCAGAATGGAGGTCTAGCAGGTAGAATGGTAGGCATGCAGGCAGGAGTTATGGAGCTCTGATACCACTGTTAGGTAAATAACTCCTGAATTCTATTTATTTCATAGCCAAAGCATTTATTTATACATTTTAAATGACTCTTGGGATCACACATCCGAGAGTCTTTTCATCTTCCTATTATTTACACTAACGTATAATCTTGGCGGATTATATTCCAACAGTAGGTTTCAACAAAGCTAATTATGAAACCTAAATGATCCCTGATTTAAATTTGTTAGGAATGGTACTTTCTCTGTCCTAAAATTTCCCTTGTTTTCTCCCATCATCCTGCTTCCCTGTTTACCAAAGTATCAGCAACATTCACTTATTTTCCTAGTTTCAAAAGTTGACTGATTAAGTACAAATTTTCATTTAGAATTTTAGTTAAATTTGTAGCAAGTTAGTAGTCTGATATATATATCATGTTCAGAATATTACAGTGGTATGATATCTCTTTCCTTATCTCATCTAGTGGAAATAAGTCTCTTGTTGAATAAGTTTGCAAGTCACTAAATCAAGTTGCAACTATGAGTCTCCTGCTAGTGATCGATGAAGAAATTGAGTAGTGTGAAGAAGAAGACTATGAAGAGCCTTCATGCAGTACCTTAGGTAGATCCATTAGGGATGGTGTTTATGATTTCTTTCTTCCATATTATGATGAATCCATTTAGCATAAATCTACAAGTGTTGGTGGTCAAATGTTCAATGGAACTAACTCTAAGGAATATTTCCAGTATTTCATGGCATATCGTTCTTTAAAATAAGAGATAAGGGAGGTATTATATTTTAAATATTAATGTACTCTTGAGATACATAATTTATTTATAGATCCATACTATGGGGAAAACATGAAAAGGATTGCACACATGATCGATGAAGTGTGTAAGAAATTGGGGACTAGATGGTTTCCACCTAGATCCAATAGAGGAGCCAAAAGGGAAGATTCATCAAAGCCATCTTCTTGTCCAAGCAGTAGGATAATGTTTGGTTTTTATTCCAAAAAAATATTCCAAAATATGTGAGTTGAGTACCACTCAATATGAAATTCCTCAAGTCCCTTGAAGAAGAAGAGAAATTAAGTAGAGACATAGATTCATGAGGTGAAGTGCATGTCACCACAAGGTGGTTGCATGGGAGAAGAAGTTGAAGATGAATAGAATTCAAGATTTTTTTTTGAGTGATATCCAGATCACTACTCAAGATGTTGGTTCATGTATGGGTGGTGAGACATATTTTGGATCAGATCCAAAAGAAGGACACGAATCATATTTACATTCACCTCTTGACACATAATGAAGAAGAAGACAAGGCCACACCACTTTAGTGTGATCCATAGAATTTGGTGGAGGAGCAGGCCACCATAGTATATTTACATGAAGAGGGTAAGAAGAAGAACATGTATGATAAAGGTTCTGATTTTTGCAGAATCCATGTTTACTTACATCCATCTGATCCATGGGAGGATGAAAATACTTCACTTGCATATGAGGGCTGCAAAATGAAGGATAATTGTGAGGGAGATGAATTCACTCCTAGTTTATTTGTTGGTGATCAAAAAATCAATGGAAATAAGGGTAATGTTTTCAATAGTGATAAGGGATATTTTGGATCAAATCCAAAATAATAACATGTATCATATATGAAATCATCATTTGAACCTCCTAATGAAGTGGAAAACAAGCCCCCACTAGCTAGGTGTGAACTAGAAAATCTTAAGGAGAAAAACATGATGAAAAGGGATGAACACAGTTCATATTTTTGTACTCTCTTTTAGGAATATGAAGTTTCATCCCCATCAGAAGAGAGGCTTGACATAATTAACAATTCACATTCCCCTATCATCATTGAGGAGGTCCATGAACCACCTAGTCTTGCAACTAGGAAAATTGAAATAAATATACATGAAGGGGAGCACAAGTTATTGCAAGGCATTTGCAATGAAAGAGAAGGATAAGTGTCCCATAAGCATAAAGAGAAATATGTTCCAGAAACAGAAGACATGAATGAAATCCTTATCGGTGAGGATTGTGCAAGAAAAGAGTAGGGTGTTCAATCACTTGACCCTATAACCAGTGTTGTGGAAGAACAATCCAAAGAGATAAGAAACACTCTAGACATGGTTTAAAGAGTACATGCTGATGGGTTCTCATGTTTTGCTGAGAAATGTATTGAGCGATTTCCACCTCCCTATGTTGGTGACATAGATATTTTACTTAAATAAAATGTCCCAATATCAACTTCCGCATCAGCACTGGAGTTTCATGAAGTTGATCCAAGAGAGAGGGAAGAAGAAGAGATTCATCAGCATGAACCTAATTTTATTTCAGGGTCACTGAAGATGAGTGAGTGCAAAATAAAAGAGGCCCTACAAACTTTCCATGGAAACCATGAATTTATGACAAATATTTGTTGGAAGTGGGAGGATAAATCTTCCATGGAAGACATGGAGAATTTTCAGAAGGCCATGACAAGCACTAAAGGTAATTTTCTGTAATTGTTTTCTGATAGATACAGTTTGCTTGAGCTTGTCGAGTTGATGTATGGAGAATCCTTGAAGAATGAATATATATTTACAATATCACACAAGAATTATTGACCACCCAAGATTCCTTGAATAGCACTCAGTGTGCACTCTAAGATTCCAATATGGAGATAGAGAAACTTCATAAGAAGTTGCAAAGATATTTCCTACCTTCCTACACACCATCAACCATCCTCACAAGGCTGATTTCATTCTTGAACATATGGAGGAATCAAATGAGATGGTGGATCATGAGATGCATTTGGTTTTGCATGTGCTTGAGGATTGTGCAAACAAGCTTGATTAGAACCAAGCACTTGGTATTTTCCAGAGAAAATTGGAATTGTTTTTTGAAGAGAGTATCTTCTCCATGGAAGAGTCAGATGAGATCAACTTAGTTGGATCATCTAGAAATGAAGAATATGCAGCCATAATTTGGATGGGTAAGTATTTCAAAGATTTGATTCATAGTTCTACTAACACTTCTATTTCAGCCACATCAAGTGGGGATGAAAATTGGGAGAATTAATTTTCCTTGTTGGCGCAACATGAGGATAAGGAGGCTCTCCTCGGTGTTCATGATGATTTGATGAATGCACCATTACCTTCCCACCAGAAACATAGGAACATATTTCTGCCACTTGATTTCATTCATCCACATATAGATTGGGTGGAAGATTACATGTCACACATGGAGTCTTCTTGCATAAACAATTCAGCTCATTATCAGTGGAAGGAAGCTAAGCAAGCAAACTGGCAAGAGAAGTTGTTGAGAAAAATATCTTGCATAAGGTGGTGTCTATGGAGGAAACCCACACATTTGGATGGATGCTTGCACCCTTTTACTAGTTTTAGAGAGTTGATCCATTGGGATTGTGCACATGAGAAAGAAATAAGATTCCCATATGGACCTGACAGTTGGAGGAGTTTGTTCATCCATGGCAGGAATGGGTAGGTACTTGTTGGAGTTATGTACCTTGGAGGTTGTAACTTTTTATTGCATCAAAGGAGATACATCAAACACATAAAAAAAATTGTATGAGAAGTGGAATGAGCATGTATGGTTGTTATATGATTCCCTCAGTATGCATGGAAGGGTATGGGATAACCACCTATGTCTTCATAGCACCAGTGATGTGAGTTCTAATGCTAGTTTACACATGGATTGTCATACTTTAAAGAGGCTCAAGATGATGTGGTCCCACACTAAGAAGTTTCATGTTAGGTGGGAGAGTCTCAAAGATATTCAGATTGTCATGGGGAGTGAACAATTGTCACTATGGTGGTGTGATTTTCACATCCTCATTTTCATCTACTACGATGATAAAATTTTGTTGTTGTTACTAATGTTTGGAAGGAGATAGATAAAACCATGGGATCCTCACATTCTTGGTAATGACATATTTCCAAAGGGGTAATCAACATTTGGATCCTTATAGAGGACGCAGTGGGATCCAATATTTCTACCCAGTTACCTTAACTAGGTTGACAATTTTGTTAAAAGAAGTGGCCATTAAACAAATGACTATGATCAGAGCGGTGCAACAAAAACATGGTGGAAAAATTTTGCAGCACTCTGGAGTGCTTTTGCTTGGGGCCAAGTGGAATTGGGAGGGGAGGATTGTCATATCCCTCCATTGAAGGGACATCAAAAGTGTTGATCTTTCGTAACACCTAGGGGTCAAAAGATGCATTAATTAATTAACCTAGGGAATTTTATTAAATTGTATTTAGGAGGAATGTACTTGGTTTTATTTATTGCCATTATTAATTAATGTACAAATACATTTGTGGAATTAAGTTTCCATGTCAGGGGGGAAGACTAGGGAAAGCCAACTTTCCTAGGAGGGTAATTAGAAACTATCAAGGGACTGACAAAATAAAGAAGACAAGAAAGAGGGAAAGTACCAAAAGCAGAAGTACAGAAAAAATTTTCATAAGAAAAGCAGGCAACAATGGACCAAAGGAGGGTGTAGTTTGAGGTTTAGTAACAAGAGAAGGAAGGAATAAAAGCTGTCATAGAAAAAATCAGAAAAATATGGGCCTAAGGAGGGTGCCGATTTTGAATTTGATGGAATAAAATGACACAGAAACATCTCAATGACACCTACTTTCCATTTTCTCAAGGAGGGCACACCATTTGGCTAGGATTAGGTTTAAGCATGGGAAACTTGCTCGACAGGTGATTGACTTGCCCAACAAGTCACCAGGGATCTATATAATGATAATTCAAGATCCATTTATTAGTTTTGGTTAATGAATGATCTTTTTTTGAGCGAATCCAAACTTCATACTGAGTGTTGTGCCTCAGTCTCTTGGGAGATGCCAATTAAGTCCCTTCCCCTCTCTTATTTCTCCCATTTTATTTTTAGTGAAGGTGATGTAGAGCTAAGAATAAACACCTGAAGATTTATATCATACATATACAGCAACCAATCCATCCATTGAATATGATCTCCAGTGAAGGAAACTTCACCAACGCTCCAGTCCCCAGCTTGGTGTTTGATTTGGGCCTCATATTCTCAGTTTTGGATCCCATTCTTGAAGAGATCATTCCTACATAAATATTCTTGATATTATCAGCCCAAAATTACTCATTACAAATTCTTTAATACAGTAAGGTTCCTTTCGAAGATCTCTCATGTTAAGTTTTCATGAGTGAGCCTTTATTTTCCCATTAGGTGGGTTTTTTTATCAATAATTTGCAATGAGAATGAAGTAATGTCCAAAGAATAAGTATTAAATGATATGATGTATTAAATAATGATATATTAGTCTCTTTAATACATCATTATAAGTTCTGAATGTAATCTGGTATGAAATTCATCAATTAATGCACACCCCTGCTAGTTGGCTAGTTAAATTCTACTAGTTTTACACTTTCAATCATTCTGGAAGTTATGTGCATCAAAATATGATTTTGAAAGTTCATTTAGGTAGTTAAATCACCCCAACACCCATCCCATCTTTCAAGAATATATATTTTTTTAGGTTTTACCATGTTTGGGAAGCCATATTTACACAGGCTAAAATAACTACTTTTGCCCAAATTCTCCAAAACAACCCGAAATCATTCCAGAACTATTCTTGACTATATGAAACCTCATTGGATTTTGTTTACATATCTGATAACATCTCTGAACATTGCATAGACCCTTGGTTGAAAGGATCTGAAAGTTTTTCCTAGTTGCACGGTTGGGTGACCCAGTAGCATGGAAGTAGGTTTCAGCATAGCTGATTCTAAAAACTAAATGGTCCCTGATTTAAATGTGTTAGGGAAGGTACTTTATCTATCCTAAAATTTTCCTTGGTTTATCCCATCAGTCCGCATCCATGCTTACCAAAGTATTAGCAACATTCACTTATTTTCCTTATTTTCCTTGTTTCAAAAGTTGACTAATTAAGTACAAATTTTCATTCAGAATTTTAATTAAATTTGCATAAATTTAATATTCTGGTCTGTATATTAGATTAATAATATTACAAAAAATATTCAGTGTCTCCATGAGGATATGGGGCTATACTAGGAAAAGTATGAGAAACTGGGGAAAACTTATGACTGTAAAAATATGAATGATGGATGGAATTGAGATCTGAACCATAAGTGTTTAGAATAGATCCAAACATTTGTAAGATAATTCCAATGATGACTAAGTTTGTGTATAACTAACCGATGAAAGATAGACAAGACTTGAAATCATTTGATATAAGTAACACTGCATAAGAAACTAACGAGGAATCAACTAGTGAAGTTGGGGTTTGTATAGTCTTAGGAGTTCAAAGGCATAGTAGATGGTATGTGTTGTCGCCTTTCACACACCTAGGGGGGATGTGGCAGAAATATTCAAGCCACTTGGTGTGTCCTTGGGGGCAAGTCTCGAGTCAAGATTGCCACCTTGTTCTTGACTCCTCCGTTTAGACTCAACTCCTAACGAAGCCAAGGGGGGTAGACCCTATTAAGTTACTAAGGCTAATTACTTTAGTATGATGGTATTAAATTGAATAAGTTTCTTAGGAGTTCGAAATTAACAATTGAGAACCAAAGATAACAAGATGAAAAATAAACACAAGTAAGCACAATATTGACACACAATATATATATCGAAAGAAGTAAACAAATAAACAATGCCTTAAAATGGAGTCGTAAAATGATTAAATGTGCTTTCATGTGCTTGGAGTGAATGTTTTGCAATTGTCTCTTGGTACATTTTAAGTTAATATGAAAAATGAGTGCATTAAATTAGGCGAGGGGGGATTCCAGATATACCTAAGGGGTACTTGGAGTATGTCCAAAAATAAAACCTTCATGGATACCCGCAAGGTGTTTGTGGGTTCGATGGAGTCTCTGAGACTGTGTTCATAATACACCCATTAGGGTGTAACAGAGATCGGTGCCTCGAGGTCACTTTCCAATTGTTCCCACTCCTTTGGGTATTTTTCCACTGATTACGGTTTGTTCGAGGCATTGGATTTTTGCATAATGGTCGTTAATGGGGGAAAGTGAAACCTAATTAATCTAGTCACTCACATTGCTTTTGATGCAGCTTGACTGATCGAATGAACCATAGCCAAAACGCAAAGCATACACACTGAAGTCTTTGTAATTTTTAGTAAATTTTAATCGATGTGTTTTTATTAGAAAGAAAAACCTCCAGGAACCTCTTTCTATCCAAGTGGATTTCAATCGGGGAATGAAGGAGGGGGTTGATTTTAATTGATTGCTTGCAAAACGTAATAGTGAATAATGAAGCAGCAAAAATAAAATAAACCACAAGTTCTCTAATTAAATCTACCACGATCCTCTTTCACCTTTCGGTTCAATCGGGATTCGTGGGGTAAGTATTAAAGTTGCTTTGACTTTATAATATGGAATATATGATGAAAGTAATCAAAGTAAAATATTTTGCATAAATAAAACTAATCTAGAGCAAAAAATAGGAAAAATGCAAAAATAGGAATGGGATCGAAAGAACCTATTCGAAATTATTTTTTATTACCAACGGTTACAATATCATAAAAATGATATAATGCCTCTTGGTTCTTATACAGAACAAACCCAAGAGCTTACAAAGTGCAAAAATTAAATATTTCGGAAAATGGAGAGACCCCTGGAGGGTTCGAGATGGCCCAAACATCACATTTCAGACAACAACTCCTCCTCTTTTCTATTATACCTGCTAAAAACCAGCAAGATTATTAAACTTAAATATGCCCAAAAGCACTTTGAAAGTACCTTTGGGTCAACAAACTTTTAACTGAAAACAACTAAGTTAAAACTAGTAAAAAAAAAATTGAAAAAGGGAACCAAGGAAAGAAAGCTTTCCTTGAGATCTTGGATTTTCTTTTGGGCAGCCAATATGATGTGCATTGATTGATGGATTTATATTTTAAATTAAGAAAGAGAAGTCTAATGCATGCAAGATACAAATTTTCTTTAAAATGCCATGCAAAAAGGACGATTTCCCTAAAGCTAGATCTAGAATGCTTATGAAACCTTTTTTAAGAACAAGATCTAGATTATGAGCTTCAAGAAGATAGATCTATGTTAAATTTCACTCTAACATGATAGATCTAAACAAATCAAAGCTATGAACCAAGTAACCAAATAGATTTTAAATTTTAAGAGGAGAAAGAGAAGAAGAAAAGCTTGTAGCTGTGAAGATCAACCGTGGAGCTTTCCGGTGGAATGTCGAGGGACTATGCCTTTGAGAAAGTTTGGAGAAAGTGAGGAAACAAATTATATCAACACCCTCTCCAAGCTAGGAACCTGCAACTAATCCAAAGGCTTTCCAAGATGCTTCTGAGATCCAGTTAATACATAAACAGAGATATTAGAATAGCATGCATATAATCTTATAAAGCATGTTAAATCTAGATCTCTAGACATGGATAAAAGAAAAATAGATAGCGAATAAACTTATTAAAAAATTCCTTTCCTATTAAGATCATAATTAAATTATTATCAATCTTTTAGCACTGGATCCACAATATCAAAATAAGCAAGTTATGAACATAGATACAGGTTACCTCAGTGAAACATGGAAATGCTCATCCACACAAAATAACATGACACCATATTTCCTCCAAAGCTTCTCTTTATTTCAATGAAAAATAGAAACATTACAATAGCAACATCTCTTCAATCCAACTCTAACTAGCTTGGAAAGGAGGAAACTGTGCTTTATTTATAGAAAAAACTGAAACCCTAGTCTAGAGGTGGTGCAATTCCCAAGGAGAGAGAGATTATAGCTGCATGAGGAGTCAAGCTGAGATTGATCTGAGTTTAACTGAGTATGATTTGATTCTCACTGACAATCGGAGTGCTGATCGGACTGAAACATCAATCGGTTAACTGAAACATCAACCAAACCACATCCAGATGAGCCCACACGTGTGGAGGAGAGAGAGAGAGGGCATAAATATCAAGGATGCATGTTGTGGTGCACTCCCTCTTCATCCCAGATCAACTCCTTCAATCAAGGCATGGTCAGCTCTAGTCAATCCAAAGCCGATGAGACTAATTTCAGTCAAATCGGAGTAAATCCCACTGATTTAAAAATTTGGATTTTCTCCATTATTTAATTAATTTTTTAATTAAAATAATCAATATTTGATTTTTTGGGTTTTCTGACCTGAGTGATGGGAAAATCACTCAAAACTTAGGAAAAGTGCGTTTATGGGTTTACCAGGTGCTCTAAGTTAGAAAATGAGCACCCCCATGATTGAAACTGATTTTTGAGCCCACTTTTATTACAAAACCAATTTTTCCATTTAGACTATCAAAAAATAGCCTAATTTTTGGAAAAATTAAAACTTTAAAAAAACTTTTAAAAAAATAATTAAAACCTAGGGGGACTTAGATATGTTCATATGACTCGACCATAATTCCTATCATGTTTATACATTGACACACAGACTCTAACAACCTCAATAGGCCTAAATGTCAATCCAACCACCTCGACTTTAGAGGTATTGAGTGAAAAACTAAGGAATTATCAGTCGTTTATTCAACAACCAATAATAACCAAGGGAAAAAAACACTTTGGGCTGATTGGATTGACAAATAAAGTCCAAGAGACTGAGTCTTTTATAGACACTACCATGCTAGAACATTTCATTACAACTCCCCCAAGGGGGTATCAACATGTGGTAGATAAAAAAAACACTTCCCAAAAGCAAGTCCGAAGGTCTTTTGAAGTCTGAACAAATCATCTTTGTCCAGTTCACTAGACTCACTTGATAACACCGACTAAGTACAACTTAGGTGGTAACAGTATGGATGGTGTCATTACATGAATATTATCCTACAAACACGATTCTAAATCAGATTTATAACCATTTGAATGAAGTGAGGAAGAACTGCTCATATACAAGTCAAAATCTAGTAAAAAATCACAATCATTGGGAGATGAATCTCGAAGACTGATAGGTGGATTATCAAATAAAGAAACTAAGATTTATGATTCTAATATATAAGAGGGTAAATCTATATCAAATATGTGAGGAAATTATTTAAATCTGGCCCTCAAGGAATAATTTACATCACCTTGGATTTGCGCACTATGACAATGTTTTGATGATTCAACAGGCATCTGTAGCTCATCTGGAACTTTGATGTTGTGATTCTCAAGTAGATGAGACATGATCTCCATATTTTTCTTGAAACATTTCTTATCAGGATGAAATACCTTTCTGCAATAAGAACACTTGGATGTACTTCCTTTCTTCTTTACTTTCTTCATTGAACCTTCATAAGTAGGCTTCGAACTTTCATCTTCATTATCCGACTTTGGCTTCTTCTATTTCAAAATTTGCTTCTCTTTTGATTTGGTATTCTTGATTCCTTGAACTATGATAGCATGATCCTTTCCCTTGGAATATATAAGAGAACCCATCTGGATCAATTTATATTGATCATTTGTCAGTGAATCAAATAATGTATTCAAATAAGGCATTTTCCAATTAGAAATAACAAACCTAGTAGAATGAAAACTAGACACAAAAACTGAGTATTATGGACCCAATTTTGATAGGATGGAAAGGATTAATTGATCTTCCTTTCTTTCAATATCTCATTGCTTGAGTAATAGAACAAGTGACTTGAATTTGGTGAAGAAACCCTCAATAGAATCAAAACTACTTTGACTCAATGAGAATGACACATTCTCCAAGTGATGCACTCTTAACTCATCGTGAACTCCAAAGAGAGACTCAAGTTTGGTCCATACTTGGTTTGGAGTGGCCAAACCATCTAGATGAAAGAGTAGATCAAGGAAAATAGAGATTCAAAGCAATCCATAGGATTCATCCAACATATTATGCCACTTAGCTTTTTCAACAACATAATTTTGTTCATTTTCTTAATCCATAGAAACTCTATAGAGTCCCTTACTGCACAAAAGAATGTCAAGTTTGGATTTCCATTTGTGATAATTGAAGGGATTCAGGATCATAGATGAAGAAAAATCCATATTGAGATGTTGATGCACTCAAGAATATACTCTCTGCAACCTACACAAATAAAAATAGAAGAAAATATTGTAAGCTTAATACCAAGCTCTTCTTCAGAGAGGAATAGGTGACTGGATGCTCTCTGATAAAGAGAAAATATAGGTCCTCAACTTTGTTGAACTTGAAAAACCTTGGGCTATGATACCATGTAGAAATTGCATCTCTAATACCATATATAAATAGAGGCTTGATGCAAAGAAGAAGCACATGAGGTATATCTTGCTAGAAAGATAATTCTCACAAGCATGCACAAGGAAAATAAAGAGATGAATAGTAAAATTGGATATCATGAGAAGTGAAGAATGATCCAATATATTTCCATTGTATTATTGGTCAACTTAGTGTACATAAATAATACATACTTCATAGGTAAATTTGAGTTTCTTAGGAGATGACTCATGATATCTCATAAAACAGACTTACCAAATACGATAAACCCCCATAGGTGGCTAAATCACTTTCCAAATATGTCAAGGACCTCATGAATTGGATGAGCCATGAGTGATGGAAAAGCATGCTAACCATGGAATATGGAGAGAAAATAATGGAGGATGGGTTGGAAACAAAAGGTAGTAGTTTCCTAGTTGACTAGGTTTACCTTATCCACAGAAAGCAGGATAAAAGCAGTATAAAGACATAATCTGCAGTAAGGTGTAGTTACTAATTCCGACCATCAATAAAGTTGGAAGGATCTAACTAGAATTAGGATAAAGACGCTCCTGGGGTATATATGTAAAGTGTTAACAAAGTGGTGCAAGTGGATGCCAACTATCTAGGCTAGTAGGTAGGAATTTAATAAAAAAAGATTAAATATTTTTATCCTAATTATGAAGTGGGTTTATAATATTCTCAGAGTTCAAGCAAGCGTGCATATTACAGGAACAATTCTTTATCTGTGATTATGGAAATGGAAGGTGCTCAAACCAGTTCTTGAATCAAATCTAATCATACAACTTATCAGGAAATAAGTATATTACATTTATGCCCTTTAGGGAATCATGCTCATCATGTTCAAGTGAGAATTCATTCGTCAGTTGAGCATCATACAAACATGGACCCAGCTGAGACTAATTCGAGTGTCATTATGCATGATAGTCGCCAATTTCCAACCTACTATTCCTTTCAAATGAGGAATTTAATTATAGGTGGACAAAATGAAAATATGCCCATAGCCAAATTCTGGTCATGCATAGGAATCAGGGTCTTCTTTGAGGTATGGAAAAAAATCAGTTTTCTTGGGCATCTGGGCCTTTATCTCCTCCATTGGATATGGTTCTCAATCCTACAGCAAGATTGCAAAGTCCTCATTACTTGAGTTCTATGTTGGTGTAACATTGAGATCATAATTCTAGACCTCTTGTAAGAAGTATTTTACATGTCTCGTTTGAAAGACTCCAAACTCTGCAGAATGAGGATGGACAGAACAATAGAATAATGCTTTAGGAATTATTGGTTTGGAGGAACACATTGGTAATGTGAACACGAGGCTCACAGATGAATATATTTCTAAGTGTTTGAAGATAAAAACATATTCTTCAAGCACATAATCATTTGATGCATTGGGGAGCATTAGCTACTTGGGTTATGGATAAATTGCACAAAGTAATTAATGTTGTTGCTGTCAATTGAGAAAGATATTAATGCATTTGTGACTCTGACACCAAATCATAGCAAGGAATCATCATCTAAAGTCTTTCCAATAAATTACGCTGGGATTTCGAAGACTTTGAAGAAAGGGGATAACAAAAATAAAAGATAAAAAAAAGTGAAAATTTTAGGGGAATCCATTGCTACAACTCACGATGAAAACTATTATGCTTACAAAATACCTCATGTGGAAGAATATGCAGCTCCATCATGAATGGAAATAGACTATGTTATTCAAAATCTAGTAGAGAAAAAGATGGGCCATTTTGAGGAAATACAGTCACTCTTAATGATATTCAAAGTGATTGGATTACCAAAATTACAAATGCAAACTTGGAAATATTTCAAGATGTTGTATCAAAGACTGCCTTTGGTCCTAGTCCCGATATCGGTTTCTAAAGCTATTGATCACAAGTTTGATCCTCTCCTTGTTGCAATCCACAATTGTAGACAGTATATTTATGGTATCTGTCACCTTTAGAGTTTCTAGTCCTTGGTGATAAAGATAACGATAATTTCAAAGCGCTCGGAAATATTATTCAGTGAGCAATGGATGCCAATGGAGGTATTAACGATGAGAAAAATTTTGTAGAGACTGAACAAAGCTTACAGAAGAGTTTAATAAAACAGATTAAAACATGTGAAACGTCTTGGGTATACTGCATATCCCAGTTCTCAGGAATCTCTTGTTGGAGTAAAATTATCTTCCCTAGAGATTTTGGATTATGAGGAAGAATACATTTTGTTTATTCTCTAAACTTGATCCAAAATTACAGTCCTTCGGTTTGTGTATATTCAGAAATTTGAATTGCAGTGTTTTTTTGTGTATGAATGTGCGGTATTATAGAAAATACAATGTTCAAGTAGGACCAGAGATCCAGAACAAATGTATAAATATTTCAATACATAATCCTCAAATGGAAATTGGCCTATGTGTTGGCCTCATTACAGCCTTTGTAAACCTCGCAGTAGAGAACATCACAGAGATGAAGCTACTTATTGCCTTTAGATACAACAAAACAAATACATTATTAATTCTCTCTAATTTGCATCCAAAGGCATGTACCCTATTCTCTTTTTACACTATCGCAGACCCATGTAAATCAGAAGTGATATGCACCTTGAGGTTGGAAATCTCCTCCATGGTTTGCTGAGTTTGTGCTCGTGTCCATATTAAATGCACCATCTAGATTCCATGCCTCCTTACACAGAGTCTATAGATTACTCCCACCTTGATTTGATTGCAACGATCAATTCATTTGTTTATCGTTAATATAGACAAAGAAGTTACATTAGTTTGTATTGCATTATTCTATATTAGATTGATTAATTCAATTTAGTAAAACATTTGTGGGAGGCGTTGGTGCAGAGTGCAATGCATAATAGGAGGGTTCAATTGTATTTATTTGACAATTGGTTGAAATATGTTAAATTGTTGTATATATTAACATTTTCAATATTCACAGACCTGCTAATATAGCACTAACTTTATTGGTAGCAACGCTTACTGCTTATATTGCACCAACATCAGAAGGGTCTGGTGTACCAGAAATCAAGTCTTATCTGAATGGGGTCGATCTTCCAGGATTTTTAGGCCTAAAAGTGCTTTTTGTTAATCTATGTGCATATCAAGCACAGGTAAATTGAAATTCCCATGAATTGTAAAGTTCTGTGCATGAGTATGCTGTTCAGCAGAGTCCTATATTCAACAGACCATGAAATATTAAACTGAATTCTGAGTTCATTAATGTACATAGATAACATATACTCTTTAATTAAATTACATTTTTCAGGACTAAAGTATTTTTGAGCTCTAGTAGATTAAGGTATATTGAAACTTAATCACATCCTTTTATTTGCAAAATTCCTGTATGTGTTAAATGGAGTTGAACAAGGTATTGAAAATCTATCTTTTGGGGATCCATACATGGGCATAGGTTTTAATGGGCAATGGATATGATGATTTGGATGGATTAATCATGATTTCATAAGGATGGAGATCATATTATTTCTTGTAATTTATCTATATGATCTTCACATTGTTTAAATAAATGACCTAGTGATGGAGTAAGGGCAATGAGAATTTGGAAATACGATTATATTGTTTTGTATTTAGCAAACATACTATAGCAGACACTTGTATTATGGCCATGGTTGACATTATAATGATTTTAACTTGATCTTGTTACGATTATATTGTTTTGTATTTAGCAAACATACTATAGCAGACACTTGTATTATGGCCATCGTTGACATTATAATGATTTTAACTTGATCTTGTTAAAGTGAAACATTAAAAGTGAAGGTTTTCCTCCTAAAAATGAATAAAAAATACAAGGTTGTTATACACTTGCATTCCTTTTGTTTGCGATTTTACCCATGTTTATCTTTCTTGCGAAGCTCGTTTTCATAGTTAACATGGTTTGTATATTATTGTTTTTTATTTGGGTTGTTGATGAAATATTTTGCAAAATTGTAAGCTAGAAACTGAAAAGAATATATTACCACAATACTTATGTAGATTGTTTGTTTTGCTACAAATGATGTTGCATTGCCAATGTTACTAACCAAGGATGGAAAAAATATCTAGATTGTTGTAAGCATGGAAGGAGAAATCTGGTCTCTACACCCATCAGAAAGGATAAATAGGAGATCTTGGTTGTCAAGAAAAGACTTCAAGGATTGTAAGTGTAAATTAGGTGGAGGAAACCCAATCAAATTCTAGAAAGAAAAAGGTTGATCCTACATTAATCTTTTCTTATTATTCTACTTGTAATTAGGATAAATTTGACATGTATTATGATGTTTTGATTTCTTTGTTTCCCATTAAGATTTCATGGCAATTCTCACAAAAGAAGGTTTTGGTTCCTATAGTGATTTAATGATTGAAGCAAGAAACCAATGTGGTGGTTACAATAATTATTGACTCATTTGATAACTAAGTTAAGCATAATTTATCTTTGAATATGCTCCTCAATTTGACACCAACCTCCATGTTTCCAGGGTCCCATTGGCACACACTGTATAATACAATCACAAATATGTAGCTAAAACCCTCATATTGTCACACACTAAGCATCATTGGCTTATTTAGGTTTCAATTCATAAAATATTCAACGCTTCTATCAATGCCATTTGCATTTGGAATTGTTGTGGTGTATATGCTCACTCGTATTTCTTTGCCTCTGCAGAGAGCTCCAATTGTTGAGATACTCAAGCAACTAATCTCTTTCTTGTTGGATGAGTTCCAATTTCTGAGAGAGTTCTTCAAATGATCCTTGTATTTATGTATTCTCAAGAAAACACAACTCAAGTTTCATATCCAACATTTGAATCACTTAAATGTATTGTGAAGAAGAATTTTCCCCAAATAATGGCACCAACCCACCCAATTAAGATCCTGAAGTGTTAAAATAGTTAGGTTTTCTCATTGTGGAATTTTTTTCTTTCTTTTTGTTAATTCATTGGCACCCATGACTATGAAGTCCATTTTCATAGAGGGGTGGTTTGATAGAACAGGGAAAACATACCTTGAGACCACAACCCTATTTGTATGGGGAAATATTTAGTGAGAACAATAAGAATGTGTAGATGAGGATTTTAGTTGTTTTGAACTAGTATATATGTATCTATGATGGGGTGATATATCAGTTACCCTTTTATAAGGGTTATAGTTAATGTGAAGATTCTAAACTATTATTTCCTAAGAGGATGAAAACCTTGCAAGTTGAGGATGACAACCTTGTCAGCATATGCCTAATTACTTTGTGGGACAACATGTGATGACATTATTTTAATTCCCATTATAATGGTTACAGTTAGTTTTAGGATTGGATTTTAAGAAGATGGAATCTGTTTTGATTAAATCAATCTCTTTCTCACTCCTTTTACTAATTGATCAAGCTATGATTGTTGAGTGTGAAAAACTGCAAATTGGTTTAATCTCTTTGATTACCGTTGGACTATTGTGTACATGAAGAAACTTACTAGCAATAAATTGCACCAAGCCATGATCCAAAGAATCATAGTTATCAATATTTGGGTTTCCTTTGAGCTGACACATCGATGAGTTAACTTGTTTCCAATGCTCGAGTTGTTTTTACATATTTAACTTGTTGCCAAAAAGTTGTTTTTACCTTGCATATTCTATGTTCTCTGGTTCATTCAATGATATGTTCTTCAATGTGGATGATGGGTGTGGCATATATTTGTTAAAACAAATATGCAAATAAATCACATAAGAAAGGAGAAGAGCAGCTATAGGTCAACGAAACCACTAGTGGAGGGCGGGGTTTTGGGGCACAGTTGAGGCCACTGAATCTCCAAATTTGTTGGAGCAATATCCCTTCAAGGTATGGTTGGAAAACAATCTTTCTCTATGTTGTGCATGAATTGGTTTTAATTAAGATGTAACATATTTGTGAATGATGCAATATGTTTTCATTATATGACCTATGATATCCCAATTCCTTTCTAATAGGATGAACTTGGAGGTGAATCAATTTCAGTGCCATGGTACTCTTGAAATATATACAATACATTAGTATGTGACAGTGCACACCATATGTTTTATGAAATTCCCAAGAGAGAAAACCATCACTGTTATACATGTTAAATGGAAAAATAATACTGAACATGTTTTTTACAACAGTCCTTTTATTATTTAAATCTTCCTAGAATAGGAATATGGAATAACATTGATTTTTAGGGTGTATTGTTGTTGTATAAACACTTACGTGCGATTCCTACCTATATATCCCACCAAAAATCCATGGATACAAATATACTTTAAAAATGGTTATGCCAAAAACATCCTTGTTTAGGCCTTGGATTAGGGCTCATACTTGTTTTGTGTGTTTTGGTCATTACAACAATAGAAGTTTGACTTCTACTTATTTTTCTTCATGTGTCTTGGTAGTCCAAGGACTAGAATGGAATTCATAAATTAAGTGGAGTATATTGGCATAGCCACGGGATTTGCTAATGTTTCCATCACCCCCCCCCATAAGTATTGGGGGTTTCTTTGAAAAAAATGGATTAGAACCCATTTCTGATCATTTCTCAAGGTTAAGTAAATTTCATTTCAATGGAATGCACTTTATTTTCATTTTCCTACAATATATTCATTCTTGGAGTATTTTTATATCATTTGATTACACAGAGACTTATTCTGGATAGTAACACCAATTATTGGTTCCAACCTTGCAACTTTCATACATTAGGGAAGGCATGAAGGTTCTTTTATATTCATGTTTGCTTCTAGAATCACAATCTCCAAGATTTTATGGTTGAATGGGTTGATGTATTTTTTCACAAATTTATCTAGGTTATCTTAGTTTGTTTGAACAATATGGATATTATAAATGTCTCGCATCCCTATGGAAGTGGTTACATTTGGTAAACAAGAGAAATTTACTCATTATTAACATCATCTCAATTGTTCTAAACATAGCTCACTCCATGACTATTAATGTTTATTGTTGGGTCGTTGTCATGGAAAACAACCTGATGGAATTTTATTCACATACTTTCATTTTTTCTCAAGAAATGACTTGGTCTCTTTCATTGCATCACATCATTAACATATTCTTGTTATCAAACATCATATGCTCTCTAAAAGAGGAGACCTAAGAGTAGCAAAGACATTCCTAAAAAATTATAGCTAGCATCATGCTTGAAAAGCAACAAAATATCTAGAAAAAGGGGTGCCCACAAAGTGTGGGCAACAATTACCATTAGTACTCATGTATAAGATGGTTGTAACTTGTAGCATGCATCCAAGGAATATATTACCTTGCCCAATTGGCAACTTGCTGAAAAAACTTCGAATTCACATTTAGTAGGCATGTTGTAGTTGTTTTTCATCCATTCTAACATTAAAACATACCAAGGATTGTCCTTTCCAACTAGTTCTCTCTATGATTACATGAGACTGACAACAATCTTAGGCATTTCCTCTTAGAAACCTACAATTTTTTTCCACCAATAGCTGCTACTTTTTTTCTTTGCCTACAAGAAATTGTCATGTCTTTACAACAACACTTCCTCCCTAATGATTTTTCGAATACTTTCCAACTTGTATATTGGTCTTTGTTAGGTTTGGAATTGTTTCTAGAATTATTGTACCTAACCAACTGTTGTCAACACCAATGCTTGTTGATTTTGGACATACAAATAGTTTTATTTGATAAATAGTGAGACCATGAATTTCTGTGAGGATAAATTAAATGCAAATTATGAAAAAAGAAAACAAGTGGGAAAGACAAACTGATTTTTGATAAAAACTAATTATTATGCAAGGGAAGGAGAAAACAGTTATTTTAAGCATTAAGACCTTTAATATAATTGACAATTTTACCAATTATCACAAGGAAGTCGAACCAAAGCTTCCAGTTGTTTCCCTTTAGAAAAATTACTATAGTAAAGGCCCTTTTGCTTTGAAAAGGTTTATAAAAATGTTGAGAATGGGTGACCAATTAGATTAGTTTTTTTTTGTCTTAAAAACATAGAAATAATAACTTCTTTCAAGACGTTTTAGCTTGGAAAAAAATAGAAAAGGATTTGGTGATGATAATCCAACAAATCACCTATTCTTTCTTCTGACAAAAACAAAAAGGTAAACATGATTTAATTAAGTGAAAAGAAATTGCTTCAATTACTTCCAACAACTAATTTATCACCACCATTCGTTGGATATTTCATTCAGATTACATAAGACAAGCACATACGTGACTCCCTATTAGCAAAAAGAAGAAATTCAATTTACCCAACAAAGTTGAACCAAATCTTCCATTCTTTTCCCTTTAACAATGATTATAGTCAAGGATTTTTTGCTCCGACATGCTTTATAAAAATGTTAAGAATGGATGACCAATCAAATTAATTTTTTTTGTTTGAAAAAATTAGCAGTAGTAACTTCTTTCAAGTCCTTTTAGTAACTTCTTTCAAGACCTTTTAGCTTGGACAAAATTAGAAAAGGATTTGGTGATGATAAACTATCAAAATACCTCTTCTTTCTTCAGATAAAAAAAACAAGGGGAACTTGCTTTGATAAGTGACAGGAAAAATTACTTCAATTACTTCCAACAAATAATTTATTATCGTGATTTACTAGATATCTAATTTAGATTACATAAGACAAGAACATGTGTGACTCCCTATCAACATAAAGAAGAAATTTACCACCAACATTTTCCCTTTGATGCTAAAACATTCATTTCTTTTGTATTTTTACATTAAGTGTAACTAAGGAAAATTGACTTGGTACCCCCACCAAGACAATTTTGTATGGCCAATAAGTGTTTTAGGAGACCAACATAGTGTTTTAGTGAAAATTTAACACCATAGTCTCATACCATGGAGATTCACCCTAACTTCCATGTGTTACAAACTTACATCTAGGATCAAATCCATATGCACAACACCACTCTTAACTCATCAATTTTTCAGCCATCAATACCACATCCTCACTACTTGCTTGGGACTCTGACATTTAACCTATAATTTTCATACATGGAAACTTCCAAATATTTATGTACCTAACAAAAAAAAAGGTAAAAAAAAAATATAGGGAAAGACTGATCTTGAAGGAAAGAGCATCAACCTATATTCTTTCCAAAAAAAGAAAAAAGGAAAAAAAAAAGCAGTCCAACTGCACTTGCTTTTTTTTTAAAGATTCATGTATCTATGAATATCAATGTCATGCGCCCCCCTAATCTTGGGTTCCCCCCAAAAAAGAAATTGCTAAAAATAGAAGTCTCATACTATGCTGGTTCTAGAATTAACTTTGATCAATGTGTGATCTGAAAATTATTTAATGATCTTTATAACCATTATTTGCATGTGAAGTTTAAAATGTTAAGTACTCACAAACAACCTTTAAAATGCATATTTAAAAAAACATCCATCAAACACATAAACACATAAAAGTGTAAGCAAACCATCAATGGACAATATCTGATAACAGAGTTCACCAGACCCCCTGGCTACATCTCTGGGCCTCTTCCAAATGGGAAGGCTGATAGATAAAATCTTCAAATGCTTACAAAATATGTCTTCTAGAAAAACTTCTAAGTTCTGTCACTCAAACACAGAAACAGACTACACCACTATGTTCCTCTTCAAAAATCAAGAAAACTAAGTATAAAGTTGACCATGTTCGCCTAAGGCCTCCTCTAGAACGCAATTCAAGATAACCAATCTACACAAAAAGACAAAAATACTAAATGTTATGTACTTCGTCTTGGAAACTGTGCCCGTACTCCACTTCGGAATCTGTGCAGGCACTCTGTTTCTAAAGACCCAAACTCAATTTTCGAACATGCCCATGGCTTGGAAACTCGTTGTTCTTTATAACTTATAACTTCTGGGCACTTCAAGTTTAAATCCATAATATGCCGAATCCCTTAATAAGTGGATACTTTTGTGCATTGGTTAAAGCGCTTGTTTAGATGGCAGGAGGTCACTCGATCAAATCCGCAGAACTATCCCATATCTTGCTTTTTGTTGTAATGGTGGTACAATATGTATTAACCATGTTTCAACATGGATAATGTTTGGCGCGCTTATTGGATTGGTTTCCAAATTATATGGATTACGGTTATGGTTTGTGGTGACACATATTATATGGTTAACATGTTATAAGGTCTGTTTTCCACATATTATGCGGTGGAAGGTTTCCATAATTATATTGTTTATGGTGGGAGGAAGTCACAGGATCAAATCCATGGAACTATCCCATATCTCGCTTTTTGTTGTAATGGTGGTACAATATGTATTGACCACATTTCAACATGGATAATTTTTGGGGCGCTTATTGGATTGGTTTCCAAATCATATGGATTACGGTTATGGTTTGTGGTGACACATATTATATGGTTAACATGTTATAAGGTCTGTTTGCCAAATATTATGTGGTGGAAGGTTTCCATAATTATATGGTTTGCGCACATATTATATGGTTATAATATGTTATATGGTTAAGGTGGGGGGCTTAAACACCAAGGGGAACATGTTATAAAGTTTGTTTGCCACATATTATGTGGTGGAAAGTTTCCATAATTATATGGTTTGCGCACATATTATATGGTTATAATATATTGTTATATGGTTAAGGTTTGTCATACACTTAAACACCAAGGGGGGCCTCGGTATTGGCTAGGTATAAGGTTTGTTTGCCACATATTATGCGGTGGAAGGTTTCCATAATTATATGGTTTGTGCACATATTATATGGTTATAATATGTTATATGGTTAAGGTTTGTCATACACTTAAACACCAAGTGGGGGCTTAAACACCAAGGGGGGCCTCGGTATTGGCTAGGTTGAGGGCTAAGCCCTTGACCACCTCCCTTTTTCCAAACTTGTTTACATTTATGGGGTCATGGTGGCCTTACCAAAAGGTTTGGGTTCAATTCCCATAGCCCCAGAATTACATCTTTTAACTATTTTCACCATTTTTAAACTATTTTAACCATTTTTTACGAAACTTCAAACTTGAATATCTTCTGCATTCAGAGGTCTTTTTTCATGAAACAAGCATCGCTGGAAAGTTGCTGACGAGCTCTTTCACTTTGTAAGCATTTATTTCCTTTTTGAAGACTTTAAATTCTATCACCTTTGAGATGATCCACCTGGATCAATATGTATGCCTAGATCAATGAACATTGTAGCCAACTTGATGAAATATTGTTGGATATTAACCCTACAATAGTGCTAGCAAAACTAGGGGTTAACAAGAAGCAATGAAAACATAGAGGGGATAAACCTCACCAAGGCTATTGTATGGTGAGTAGAAAGCAATGGTGGCTAGTTGGAAAAGAATATTGGAATTTTTTTTATCCTAGTGCTTTTGCAAAAGATGATTTCAAGTTGGAATTTGATTTCAAGTATCATATGCCTTGCCACCCTAAATAGGTCTAAGCTTCACCAAACATCATACCATCCACCAAGAATAGGAGTACCACCATCTAGAATATGATCCCAATTCATATCACCTCCAAAAATTATATTTATATATTCTTCAACAAATACAAATATTTCATGGCCTAATCGGCACACTATGCACTATACATTTGGGATTATTTTATAGGGGAGGGAAACTAGTGTTCTCATTGAGTGATAGCAAGTAATAGTTGTTTTACCATACATGTCTTTACATATGCAATTCACAGTTCTCTTCCCATAATGGAAGTCTGATAAGGTTTGTAACAATAGTTCAATAGTTAATATGTAGAGAAACATGCAAAAGTATGCTCACCTCATAGTAGGTTATCGAGAAACTGAACATTAGTAATTAACCCGAAAATTGGAATGTCGAAAAATATCATATATATTGGGTGTGAGTTCCTTAAAACAAAAAAATGGAGCTGATGTTGTTCAATGAGATCACACAAAGTTTTCATCCACACAAGGACCTCCAAGTATTCACATAACTAAATATTGTATGTCAAAGTAGTCTCCTTTTCACCACTATGTTGAAAGTTTGCAATTGATTTTGCATTTTCATGTCAATGCGGTGTTTCTTAACCTTAGAATATTTAGAACGAGAAGATATCAGTTGAATGTTCCCAACCTTTAGAAGTTTCTTCAACTATTTCTCCAAGTCTTCACTTTTTACATGTGATATCCTATAAGTAGGTGCATTGGGAAACAACCCCCGGGAATTAGATCAATAGTATGTTTAGTCTTGCATCATAGGGAAAACCTTGAGTCTCCTCAAACAGATATTGATAACCATATAATAGAGTCTGAAGGGATTTAGAGACCTGTTGTACTATAGTATTCCATTTGATCAGACACACAACACATCAATGGAGCCATTACTTATGGTGTACCAACTTAAATGCTACATTACCAATAAGGAGTTGTAGGATTATGTCAATAGAAGCTTTGAACTTAAATATTTTTTCACCATTTAACAAAGTATATCAATGAAAGCTTGTATCATATATGGATTTTTAATATGACATGTAAGAAATGAGAGCAACATAATCCAATGGGGTAGCATCACATTCCACTATATCTTATAAAGGAGACATAGAAAGTATGATCAAGCAATGGTAATTAATCAAGGAATGCTTTCCATTATTGGTGAGTTGGTGACCCATCCCAAATGGTATGGGTTATGATGGGGATTGGTGTAGATCTTTAGTTCTAAGACTGCGTAAGCTACAATCAAATTCTTTTTATTATGATTCTTTAGGATGAGGTGCTAATTGCAGTCTTCGATCTAGCAATTATGAGTAAACAAGGCTTCTCTATCAACTCATATATAATGGAATGTTATAACGACCAATCCTGCATCAAGGTGGGTAGGGTTTGATACTTTGATGATTTCCAAGGGATGTTAGAGGGTAAAGTGAGTAGGGAAAAAACCTAGGAGGAGGTGAATACTTTCGGTAGTGCAACCATCTTCCCTAGTTATTGACGGTGGAGAAATTACTACATATTTCTCATCGGAATTCATTTTTGTTTTTAAAGATAGTGCAACTCTGAGACCCATTCTCATGGAGGATGGTACTCTAGTCAGTTAACCAAGAATAATAAGTCCCTAGAAGGTACCATAGGCCCCCGTGTAGTCTTACAGGGTTCTTTGTCTTGGACCAAGTAGGTTGATGCCATAGAAAAGTCCCTAGCATGTGGTTGGGGGCCCCACATGCCTCTAGGGTATCATGGTCTAGGACCATGCATATTGTTGGTCTGGGACCAAGCAAATCTTGCATGTAAAGGCAGATATTTCCTAGTCTGGGACAAGGCAGATTCTTGGTCTAGGACCAAGCAGTTCTTGTAAGGACATACTTGGTTAGTTAACCATGTCTACCTTGGTCAATTGACTAAGATGATGATGTGTGATGTCCTCTTCTCCTAAATGGTTATTGCTAGATTGTTTCTCAATGGATTCTCCAATCCTTGATGATTTCACTAGCACTTGACCTTTAGGAGTAGTGTGGAGGACAATAAGATCACATCATCCAGTTTAGACCTTCCTTATATGGAGATGATAAAACTCATAGTTATTTTATGGAACATGTTTGGAGAATATACCTTGAGAGAGAAATATTAAAGTTTTTTTTTCTTGTGGGTGAAAGGGTTGTTTCCCCACCTTGCTTCTACACCTTGGTCTAGTGGGTAAAAGGGTTGTTTCCTCACCTTGATGGTACACCTCGGTCTTGTGAGTGAAAGGGTTGTCTTCCCACCTTGATGTGACCCCTCTTGTTGACTTATGGTCTTATGTTTCCCTATTGGTCCTAGAACCCATCTTGGTTGTAGCACTTTGACCTTTTTTTATGTTGACTCAACTTTATTATTTTTATTTTGTATGACCACTTCACCATTATGCCCATATTCTAAGTCAACTTAACTTTATTTTATGTTTTATGTTTTGATTGTTAAACTTCCTAAAATCTAGGATTAGTGAGTGATCCTTCTACAAGGCATATCAAGAATATAAATTAAGGTATTAAATCTTAATTTTGTATATGTGTTGTTACCTTATCTGAAGTTTGTTGTTTCTCCTTGGATTCACATCTAGGGTTTTTGTTGTTGTTTTGAGTTGTCTCCACCTCTTATTTAGCATGCTAGGATTGTCTCTAGCTTATCCATGTTGTTTCTTCTGGCTCGTGACCTCCTGCTACTGTTATACTACTGTTATAGTAGGGTCGTAACATTTTTGCTACTATTAGAATTGGGTTGTGAACCCTTGCTGCTATTAGAATTAGGCCATGACCCTCCTCTGAGTTGTAGAATCTAGAACATATATATTTGGAACCCTTGTTCAGCAGGTCGTGTCCATTTCAAACCCTTCTTGGGTAGGTTGTGACTATTTGGAACCCTTCTTGGGTAGGTCGTGATTGTTTAGAACCCTTCTTGGGCAGGTCATGACTCTGTCGAACCCCTATTAGGAAGTCCATGACTGGTTGACCGTTGAACCTTCTTGGAGATAAGATGTGATCTTGTGGATTGCTTGAACTGGACCGTGACCGGTCTAGATCTATCTTGAAATTTTCTCATGTTGTGGTAGGGATTCCTTGACCTTTGTCCACGCCAGCTAAGGATTTTGTTATCTCCGCTAAAATAGTTTTGTAGACTGTGAGCTTACCGAGACTGATTGTAAATTCTTTGGGCCTTGTTTGAGCATGTTTTATTCGGCTGATACCTCTGCTGTATTATTCAAAGATACTGGGATATGTTTGAGGTCTAAGAAATCCACATGCTTTGTGAGTAGGGATTTCATAGTCCCAAGAAGAGGGCACACTTGTTGAAATAAGTTTCATGCTAATAAAGGATCTGGTCTATGTACAGTACAGTTGAGGGACATTCTACTTCATTTCCTTGAATGCGATTTTACACCAGGCAAGGAAGAGCGCAGTCTGATTTTGGAAAGTCATAGTAGGAGTTGGGGATATATTTTAAGTTTATTGAAAGGTGTGTACTATGCTAAGGAATAAGATATCCACAACATACACAGAGAGTGCATTAGCGGTAAGAGGGTATTTTTATAATCTATCACAGCGGAGGGTTTTCCTTAGTCTTCCCTTGGAATCACTAAAGAAGAACATTCACAAGAAGAACTGCGTCAAATGAAAGAGAGATCATAATGTATTCATGTTGTTTTGTGGGGAATGGTGAAGTTTTGGTTACTGCTGGGAAAACCTTGAAGTATTCTATCAGTCTTGTGACAATAAATTTCCAATTGGAGGAATTCATCTTAAAAGGATTATGATTTTCCTCAATGCTTGTTTCTTGTTTCTTAGAACCTTCTTTTGCAAAATCCTGTGACTGACTTTTATGCACATTCTATCATTTTTTTCATATAACTCTTGTTTTATCCAAATCACCCTTAAAATTTTCCTTATTTCAACACAATTCCCCAGAAACTTGACCAACTCATGAAGCTTTGTAGCTATTCTTATTGAAAGATTGATAAAGTTGACTAATGTGTTGTAGAGATGACTGAACTCTGTTGCAATCATGTTTGTATTTTTACAATACTATCAAATATTTTCTTCGTCAAGATGAATTATTGTTGGAAGTTTGAATTAGTAATCCAGTGATCAATCTCAATCATTATAACCATTTTTATCATTTCTTACTCCTTAAGAATTTGAGGAGGAGGATGAAGATGATGATGGTGACGATGATGATGAGGTTGATCAAGATGACAAACTTGATGATCATAACCATGATCTTGATGTTGATGCTAGTGCCACTGAGCATGTTACATTTTGGATTATATTTACATGTATTGTTGTTGATATATAACTATGATATATTTATCATTTTGACTTTTATATCTATATATGGAGATATAACAACTTATTTCTTGTCAGATTGGTGTGTGTTTGTATATTTGACTTCTTTTTAATTTATTATATAATGATATCCATGAAATGTTTGATATGTTGATCATACATTTGAATTTTAATTGATTTAATTAAAGATGATGATGATATTATCAATGTGATCTTGTTGTACTTTATATATATATTTGAAATTTTAAGGGTTCTTTTGATAAATAATTACTATGTATGATGATATTACTACTTTTTTATGGATGTTTTGAATTTTCCTTGAACTTCTTCCAAAATGTTATGCTATAAATTTAAATTGAATTCTTAATGATATTTGAGAATTTTGATATATTTCAATATCTAATTGGAATTAATATAATGGATATAAAATCAATAAAAATTGATATATTTTACTATTGATAATTGAAATTAAATTCTTAAAATCTTTAGAACCTTTTTTAGAGAGACATTAGACATCTCAATTTTACTGAGAAGTTTTTAGCCAACCATATTCTATGATTAAGAAGGGGCATACGATTAAATAAAACTTCTTTTTATACTAACTCTCAGACTCTGTGAGTGCAGAGAACAAGTGTTTAGAAGTATTGTTGCTTCACATTTTGAGAGAATGGGATCTAACGAAGAATACATGGATTCCTCAAATTTAAATATAACTAAAGCAATAGAGCTTAACAATGTTGGCATGTGATTGGAGGAAAGATCAAGAAAATTTAATGAGTTCGCAAAACAAACTTTTGGAAATAGTGTAATTACTTTGCAAACTATGAACTTTACCAAAAAAACGTAAATACAAATCTCCACATTTAAACATTCCTAAAAAAGTTCACTGATGTCACTACAGGGTGACAACACCTATTTTTGTTATCAATCAATCCTTATGGAACCTTTAATTTAGGTAGTAGTTTATCAATGGGCGATCCATATCTTTGTACAAAATATGATGAGGGAACTAAGACTTTGTATCTTTGTACAAAATATGATGAGGGAACTAAGACTTTGTATCTTTGTACAAAATATGATGAGGGAACTAAGACTTTAGTGTGGTTTCCAGATGTTGCTGATATTATGATAAAAGGCATACACGTTTTTGAAATGGAACCAATGGATTATAGTACAAAGCCAAATGAGGAAGCTACCATTCATTTTCTTCCTGGAAAATAGATGGATATATTTTCTTATTCTAATTACAATACCTCCATAGCAAATGGAACTCTCGATGGTAAGTTGGTCATAGAAAATACTTCTATTTATACAAATGCACAAAAGGACATAGAGGTAATTGATACTTTTAACCAATTGGCTAAGAAAATATTAGATAGCATTCTAGAGGAAAATTTGAGATGCAATCTCACTAAGGAGTTCTTGAAGGTGCTTTCAAGTAGTTTCAACAATCTGGTGCTACACAAGAGCTCAAATCTATTTTGTCAAGCAATAATTCTAGAAATCACAAACAAGATTGACACATTATGACACAAGTTTTAAAAATCCTTCAAAAATTTTGAAGTAAAATTCAATATAATTTGAGAATCCAGAAACTGTCATATGGGAAATACCTGAAAGATACTAGGGAAAATACAGAGGACTAAAGATGGATCTGAAACAACTACTGATGTGATGTTCCTAAGACGATCTTAAGATAGTAGAATTGGTTTTTTTCTTCAAGACTAAGTCAAACACGTTATAACTCCTTCCTACTATTGTGAGTGATCAACACACCCAAACTTCCAAACAAGGTAACTGTTTGCTGGTTGATATCTTTTGTCAAACACTTAGTGTGTAGTTGGTTGTATCTTGCAATTACATCTAGGTTCAAGTGATTTGGAATTTGTTTAGACTAGTGTTTCCCCCTTTAAACTCTTATTCTTTTTAGTCAAAGATTCCAACAAATTTTCAATAAATGTAAAAATAAGAGCTAATAACAAATAATACTTGAGATGGAAATGATGTCAAAGATAACAATAGTACCTTTTTGCATTAATTTTGTAGTACCAGTACAATATAATGACTCTAAATCTAATGTATTTTTCTACAGTATGAAGCCTGAATGAGAAAGAACTAGACTTTGTCATAAATTATATATATCAGATCTGGAAAAATTCCTTCATGTAGGTAATGATTTGATGGCAAACCCAACTTTAACACTGTGGTTGAGGAATTCATATTAAAAGGATTATGATTTTCCTCAATGCTTGTGTCTTGTTTCTTAGAACCTTCTTTTGCAAAATCCTCTGATTGAATTTTATGCCCATTCTATCATTTTTTCCCTCTAACTCTTGTTTTATCCAAATCACCCTTAAAACTTTCTTTGTCACACCAGACATAAAAGTGGACACAAAAAAAATGCAAAAATTGACTCAACACTAGATAAAAAACTAGGTGCAAAACTAGACATAATACTAGGCCCAAAACTGGATGTAAGACATGATGCAATAGTAGGTGAAAAAGTTGATTCCTAACTGGATGTAAAATTGGGCACTAAATTGGGAACATAATGGGGCACAAAACTAAATGCAATAGTAGGCGTAAAACCAAGCACAACATTGGGCACAAACTTGTATGCAAAAAAAATGTAAAATGAAACACAAAATTGGATGCAATATGGGGCTCAAAATTGAACATAAAACTGGACATAAAATTGGACACAACATTGTTACATTAGTCCCAAACATGGAGGAAAAACTAGGTGCAACATTAGCCGCAAGCATGAATGCAAAAAAAGACGCTAAATAAGACACAACACTAGTTTCAACCCTAATAACGAAATATGTAATATGGGATGCAACATTGGGTGCAAACCTAGTTGCAAAAAAGGATGTAAAATGAGCCACAAAATTGGATGCAAAATGGGATTCAACATTAGAAGTAAAACTGGACACAAAATTAGGCGGAATACTGAGTACAAAATTGGATTTAAATCTAGATGTTGGTTGTGGAGCCTAATCTTCTAGATCCAGAGATATTATTCAGTTGTGATTGTAACCCAGGAGTACTGTACACTTGTTCCCCCTGCCTTGGGGTTCGGGGCAGCGCCCCAAACCGAAAAAGGGGGTTCGGGGGCAGCACCCACGAGAAAATGGGGGTTCGAGGGCGGAGCCCCCGAATTTTTTTTTTTGGGGATGTGTGTTGGCCAAGAGTATTGCGGACCCATGGTATTGGGTTAACCCTAGAATTTTCCCGTGGTATTTCCCTATAAAAGAGAGCATTGTAAATCGACTGGATATGGTATTGTATTGTACTGGAAGAGAGACTGTGAGAGCGTGAAGAGGAAGTGCAGCAGTTTTGCTGCAGGGTGTATCCCTTCATCTTTCTGGACTGTAATAAAAGGACTGGCAAATTTCTTTGTGGACATAGCCCATCGTTTGGGTGAACCACATTATATCTGTGTCTCTCTGTAATGTTTTAATGTGTTTTGCATCTTGTTTATTGATTTAACTATATATCTGTTATTGCTCTGTGGTCCTATTTTCTAACAATTGGTATCAGAGCCAAAAGGTCTATTTAGTTGGTAAACTCGTAAGAAAGAAGGGTTCCTGGTTCGAGTGGGAGCAATGGCGGAAGAAGGAAAGTTTAGGGTCGAGAAATTTAACAGCCAAAACTCTCAGTTATGGAAGATGCAAATGGAGGACTATCTGTACCAGAAATATTTGTACCTACCGTTGGGCAGAAAAGCAAAACAGCCAGCGACTATGAAGGATGAAGAATGGGAGGTTCTTGATAGAAAGGCACTAGGAACAATACGGCTGTTCCTAGCTTCATCGGTGGCCTTCAATATTTCAAAAAAAAAACAACAGAGGGTGTGATGAGTGCATTGAGTAAGCTCTACGAAAAACCCTCGGCTTCTAACAAGGAATTTTTAATGAAGTGTTTATTTAATATGAAGATGTCGGAAGGTGGATCTGTTGCTGACCATTTAAATGAGTTTAATACACTTACCAGTCAGTTAAGTTCTATAAAAGTGAATGTTGATGATGAGGTTAGGGCTCTTCTAATCTTGTGCTCATTACCAAAAAGATAGAATAGCTTGGTCATGGCTGTAAGTAACTCTATCCCTAGTTCAAATACTCTTAAGTTTGATGATGTTGTTAGTGTTATTCTTAGTGAGGAAATGTGAAGGAAAAGCATAGGTGAGACATCAGGTAATGCGTTGACCATGGAGAGCAGAGGGAGACAAAACGAGAGAGGAAGGAGCCCAGGAAATCACAGCAAGTCTAAAAAGGGAAGATCCATGTCCAGATTTAGAAAAATAGAATGCTGGAACTGTGGTAAGAAAGGACATCTAAAGAAAGACTGCAAAGCACCAAAGAAGAAAGGTGAGAGGCAGCAAGAGACTACCCAGGAAGCTAATGTAGCAGGTGATGTGTTACAAGATGCTTTGATTCTTGCATTAGATAATACTAGTGATTACTGGGTAGTAGATTCAAGGGCTTCATGTCATGCTACACCCCATAGGAAATTCTTTTATGATTATGTTCAAGGTGATTTTGGGCATGTGTTATTGGGGGATGGTGAACCATGTAAAATTGTTGGAAAGGGTAAGGTACCGATTAAGATAAATAATGGAAATGACTGGTTGCTAAAGGATGTAAGGCATATTCCTTCTATGAAAAAAAATATGATCTCAACAGGGCAGTTGGGAGATGGCGACTATTTTTCTACATTTGGAAAAACGTGGTGGAAGGTCACTGAAGGATTAATGGTAATTACAAAAGGAGATAGGATAGGTACGTCATATTTATGTCCTCATAATACTGATTATTCTATTTCTGTAGCTTCCACAGAAACAGGTGCAGCGTTGTGGTATCATAGGCTTGGCCACATGAGTGAGAAGGGGATGTAGATTCTCCACTCAAGGAAACTGCTTCTAGATCTGAAGCAGGTAAGTTTGGAATTTTGTGAGAACTGTGTTTATGGAAAACAATAGAGAGTTATATTTCTCAAGGTTGGGAAACAAAAGAAGAGTGAAAAGTTAGAGCTTATCCATACAGATGTATGGGGACTAGCTTAGGTACAATCTCTTGGTGGCTCTCGTTATTATGTTACTTTTATTGATGATGCAACTAGAAAAACTTGGGTTTATTGCATTAGACAGAAATCTAATGTGTTTGATACTTTTAAAAAATGGAAAGCTTTGGCTGAGAATAAGACAGGAAAAAGGTTGAAATGTCTCAGATCTGATAATGGAGGCGAGTACTACAGCAAGGAGTTTGACAGTTATTGTTCACACAATGGGATTCGCAGAGAGAAGACAGTCCCTAGAACACCCCAAGAAAATGGTGTGTCAGAAAGGATGAACAAAACGATCATGGAGTGTGCAAGGTGTATGATATTGCATGCACGGTTGCCCTTACAGTTTTGGGCTGATGCTGTAAACATTGTTGTTTATTTAATAAACAGAGGGCCTTCAAGCACTTTGGATGGTGGAATTCCAGAGGAGGCATGGATAGGTAAACAGGTAAAATACTCATTTCTGAGAACTTTTGGTTGTGAAGCATTCGTCCATATTGATAAAGATGATAGAAAAAAACTTGAGGATAAATCCAAGAGATGTACCTTTATTGGATACGAGGTTGATGATTTTGGTTATCTCTTATGGGATCTTAAAAATCGCAAAATCATTAGGAGTAGAGATGTAGTATTCAATGAAAAGGTCATGTACAAAGATCAGTTGCAAGGAAAGAAATAAGAAAAGGAAAACACAGAGTACACAGTGCTTGGTGAAATCAAAGAGAATGAAGTTCCAAAAGCACCAGAAAATCAAGAACAACAGCAGGTACCTGAAACTCCTGCAACTGTAAGAAATTCTACCAGGTTAAGTAGACCCCCTGAATGATTCTCTCCTTCACTGTATTGTTTATTGATGATTGATTCTGGTGAGCCAGAATGTTTTGAAGAAGCAATGCAGGTAGAAACTAGAAAGAAGTGGGAGCAAGGCATGGATGAGGAGATGGACTCATTGGTAAGAAACCAGACTTGGGATTTGGTTAAGTTGGTTGCAGAAAAAAGGGTATTGCAGAATAAATGGGTTTACAGTTTGAAGGAAGAAGATGGAGGAAAGAAGCGGTACAAGGCTAGACTTGTTGTAAAGGGGTTTGCGCAAAAGAAAGGTATAGACTTTGATGAAATATTTCTCCTGTTGTTAAAATAAATTCAATTAGAACTATTTTAAGTCTAGTGGCAGTAGAAGATTTCCATCTTGAACAATTAGATGTAAAAAAGGCCTTTCTCCATGGGGATTTGGAGGAAGAGATTTATATGCAGCAGCCACAAGGGTATGAGGTCAAAGGGAAGGAGAATTTGGTTTGCAGGCTGAAGAAGAGCTTGTATGGCCTGAAGCAAGATCCAAGGCAGTGGTATTTAAAATTTGATAAGTTTATGACAGAACAAGGTTATGATAGATGTCATTCTGACCACTGTGTTTATGACATGCTTATTGCAGGGTCTAACATGTAGGATATAAATGTGCTCAAAATAAAACTAGCTAAATCATTTGCGATGAAGGATTTGGGTTCTGCAAAGCAAATCCTTGGTATGAGAGTAACAAGAGATAGGAAAAATCGCAAATTGACATTGTCTCAAGGTGAGTACATAGAAAAGGTGTTGCAGAGGTTTAGAATGCAGAATGCAAAACCAGTCAGCACACCTTTGGCAAGCCATTTCAAACTAAGAAAGCATATGTGTCCAAAGACACAGGAAGAGATAGATTTCATGTCCAAGATTCCCTATTCATCAGTATTTGGGAGCTTGATGTATGCCATGGTGTGCACAAGACCAAATATTGCACATGCAGTGGGAGTTGTGAGCAGGTATATGAATAATCCAGGTAAAGAGCATTGGAAATCAGTACAGTGGATTCTCAGGTATTTGAGAGGTACCACTTCTCATGCATTATGTTTTGGAGGTTCAAACACTGTTCTACAGGGATATGTTGATGCAGATATGGCTGGTGATAAAGACGGCAGGAGGAGCACCACAGGGTATGTGTTCACTGTAGGTGGAATAGCAGTAAGTTGGATTTCAAAACTACAACAGGTTGTTGCACTTTCAACAACGGAAGCAGAGTATGTTGCTACTACAGAGTCTAGTAAGGAGATGATTTGGTTACAGAGGTTCATGGAAGAATTGGGTAAGAAACAAGAGAATAGTAGGTTGTACAGTGACAGCCAGAGTGCCATTCATCTTTCAAAGAACTCAGTTTTTCATTCGAGGACTAAACATATAGAACTCAAGTACCACTTCATAAGATCTGTTCTAGATGAAGAACTGTTAAAACTAGAAAAGATTCACACTAGCTAGAATCCTGCAGACATGTTGACAAAGGGAGTAACCAGAGAGAAACTAAGTTCCTGCTCAGTTTTTGTTGGCCTTAAAGCATGAAGGTGAAAAGAAGAAATTTGCCAAGTCCAAGGTCCAACAAGTACAGTAGTGGTCTAGTTGCTGTGATTAGTCTCCAAGTGGGAGATTGTTGGTTGTGGAGCCTAATCTTCTAGATCCAGAGATATTATTCAGTTGTGATTGTAACATAGGAGTATTGTACACTTGTTCCCCCTACCTTGGGGTCCAGGGGCAGTGCCCCTGAGAAAACGGGGGTTCGAGGGCGGAGCCCCTATTTTTTTTTTTTGGGATGTGTGTTGGCCAACAGTATTGCGGACCCATGGTATTGGGTTAACCCTAGAATTTTTCCCATGGTATTTCCCCTATAAAAGAGAACATTGTAAATCGACTAGATATGGTATTGTATTGTACTGGAAGAGAGATTGTGAGAGCGTGAAGAGGAAGTGCAGTAGTTTTGCTGGAGGGTGTATCCCTTCATATTTTTGGACTGTAATAAAAGGACTAGCAAATTTATTTGTGGACGTAGCCCATCGTTTGGGTGAGCCACGTTATATTTGTGTCTCTCTGTAATGTTTTAATGTGTTTTGCATCTTGTTTATTGATTTAACTGTATATCTGTTATTGTTCTGTGGTCTTGTTTTCTAACACTAGATGCAACACTAGAAACAAAATTGGACACATAATTGGATGCAAAATTGTCATGTCCCCATCCCAATGAGACTACTAGTTGACAATGTTTCACCCACCTACTAGATCCCTAGGTTGGGGAAGAGGCATTAAATATTGCAATAAGGGAGATATGGGAACCTAGAGAACCTTAGTTTTTCATTTACACATTAAATCGGGTCATACAAATAATAAATATGGATAAAATAAAGTGGCATTGCTTCATAAGTACATTTGGAGGTTCATGGAGAACTTAGGTGGCTAGATTCTTCCTTACACATGTCATGACTTTACCCCAAGTTTGAAATTATGATTAATGGAATGTTTTTATAAGGTGAATAGGTGTCAAGTAACATATCATGAGACTAAGTATTTGAATGGGTGAAGATGAGTAACTCCCCATATAAGAGTAAGAGGCTAGGAAGAAACTAGGTGCCACTTGGAGAGAGGTTCCCTGTGTTTTATGACAACAATGATAGAAGATTCTATGACAAGTCAGACTTGATTGTAGACATGTTATAGACCTATGCCAATATGACATTTCAGGGATAAAAATAGACTCCAATAGGGTGCACTTGGGGTTTGGTGGAAGCAATTTGGATTTGGAGGGAGATGAAGAGTTGACGAGAAGGACAAGTGTCATGGAGATTACTAGACATCATGGATGAGTTGGAGGAAGCCTATGGGAGTGAATTAGACCTTGGAGTATATTAGCAGGGTTATAAAAATATGTCACAAGGAATGAGAATTGATTTTGACCATTTGAGAATTTCCCTTTGCCATTTTGGAAATCACTAGCTTGTCCATTAATTGCACGGTGAGTGCTCACTTACCCTGCTAGTGAGCCAATTTCGAGAGAGTGAGATTCTCATACAAATTGGTTGTGGGAGAGGAATCCATGATCTCTCATTTGGAGTTCAATGGACTATTTTTACTACATATAGGAATATTCTACCTTTTGTGACCCATCTCTCCTCCCATTCTCTCAATCCCCACTTCAATATTTCCATATTTCTCCATGATGGCGTACTTGTGTGAATGGTGGTTGCGTCCCATTGAGTCCAATTGATTCCAAAGCATGGGTGAATTATTTATGGCTTTTCAATATGTCTCCCATCCTCTATGTAAGTCGAAATCAGCATAAATACATATTCAATTGTCCACATTTCCAAGCTTTGTTGTGACTAGTTTCCATGTGTTGATTTCTCATTTCAATGGAGTTGTATATATGATGTATGTTGCGACTTGGATCTGATGTATATGATTTTAGTGAGCTATTACTATGATTTTAATGTTCTATACTCATCATGTTCTGTTTTGAACCATTATATACACAATTTGTGAGTTAAAGTTGAGATTTTACATGTGATTTCCCTTAATCAAATATCGCTGAATTTATGCATTGGAATATGAATATTTACACCTATGTTGGAGAACTATTAACCATACCAAATGAAATTAAATGAAATCTAATAACAGTCCCCATACTCTATTTGACAAGTTGTGAGGGTCGCATGATGCAGGAGGAAAGGCTCAAAAAGGATGAAGGCATCTATGACTTCACAAAGTCAATTGAACTCCTAACAAGAGACCTAAGGTCTCATATGTAACTTTATTTATTTTGAAAAAGACTGAATAAAAATGGATAAGGATTCTTGATCTTTTCCATGTGTAACAATTAGGATTGAATTGGTTAATTAGTTGAGTATTTCTAGAAGTTAGTTATTGATTCATAGGGTTTATAGAGCTTGAATAAGGATTAAGTTCTTATGTTATAGGATCTAGAAATACAATTGTAATTATATTTAAACACAGTTTGTATGTTGGTAATTTAGCTTGATAAGCTCGAGAGTTTGGATAGATTCAGGGATTGATAGCTCACAACAGCTTTGGATAACTCATAGAAGCTTATTGGATTGAATAATATTGGAACATATCATATAGCTCAAATTGTTTGAAGGAATCATAGAGGAGGATCAACACAACTCATTCCTGGAAGCAACAAACAGAGATCAAATTAGTGACAGATGTTCTCTGTAAGATCGATCTATCTGGGAATGTAAATCAAGTTTGAGAGGTTAATAAAAGGGACAATAGTGATTTTATGCATGTATTATGATTGAAATTAAATTTGAATGAATTATTAAGATCGAAATGCCATGATTTTAATTAACTCGATGGTTAGAAAATCTATGTATTGTTTATACCTGCAAAATTTGATGGAAAGGTTATTGAATTCATGTATATAGTTTGAGCATTGATATCCTGGTATTTTGATTTTATTGATTAAGTTCAAATCTAATTTTAAATCCATTGAATTCTTATGAGAATTTGCAAATCAATGCAATACTGTGTGTAGACGTTAGACAGAGAAAAGATCGATGATGTATCAATGTCGATGGGAATGATCAATGGTGGAGATTAGTCAGTGCGAACAATTAATACATTAAACGAGGAAGATATTTGGTCATTTTGATCAATAGAGGAAAATGAATATTGCAATCAAACTAGCAGTGGTCTACTATTTTAGCGTTGTGCAAATATAACTCAGTTTTGTGTATGAAATAAACAAACTCATGGATGAGTTTTAATGATTTGGCATTAAGTATTTTACATTGTTCTATGCTATTTGATATGAATTGAAAGGTTTTAATCCTAGGAAATAGTGTATGAACCCATATCCACTTGTATATATCCTCATGTGAAGGCCTTATAAAACATTAGGTCATCAATTTTTGGTATCAGAGCGGTTACAATAATATTTGTTTATGAAGAGACAAATTGTTAGCTTATGAGGTAGGAGTTTATTTTTTCTTATATGAAAGGAAAGATTTTATCTACTCCTAAGATACTAACATATTCAGAGCAATTTATTATTTATAGGCAGGAAGAATTCGCAGGTAAGATATTGTGCTAGGAGATGGATGTTAAAGCTGGACGAGGTCAGGGCAGGCGAGGAAGACCTGTTGCCAATGCAGAGTTACAAGAGGAGGTGAGAAATCTGAGAGCAAGGTTGGAAACCTTAGAGACTGCTAGACATCGAGAGCACACTTGGGATACAAGTGAGGAAGAAATACCAGATGAGGAGGAGGAGACAATTGCAGAAAATCCTGAAGTAAGATTGTTGAAATCTATATTTGGTGCAGGTTCAAGTTCAAATGATGATGTGCCATTATATAGTGGAAGCTTAGATCCAGAGGAACTAATTGATTGGATCACTGCTTTGAATAATCACTTTGATTATGTTGAAGTGAAGGAGGATAAAGAAGTCAAGTTTGTCGTCACAAGGTTGAGAGGGCATGCATCCTTATGGTGGGATTGTGTGCAAGAGGAGAGGATATTGAAACATAAATCCAAGATCAATAGCTGGAATAGAATGAAAGCTAAACTAATTAAGTTTCTTCCTAAGGATTATAAATTGATTTCTTTTAGAAGAATACAAAACCTTAAGAAAAATTCAATGACAATTAGAGAGTTTGCTGAGGAGTTCTACAAGGTAAATATCAAATCTGAGCATATAGAGGACACACCTAAAAGGGTAGCTAGGTATGTCAATAGTCTAAGGTTTGATATACAATATGAATTAATATTGTTGTCATTGAGATATATTGAGGAAGCATATCAGGTTGCTTTGAAGGATGAGGAGAAGCTGATGATAAAGCAGAGTCAGAAAGCAAAGGTGAGAGGCTTTGGAGGAAGGGAACAACAAAAGAAAGGTGAAGCTAGCAGTTCAAATTAGCAAGCACGTCCTGAAAGAACTAATGATAAAAAAGGTGGAATAGGTGCTTCAAGAGGAAGAGGAATAGGAATAGGTGGAAAATTAAAGTGTTATACATGTGGGAAACTTGGCCATATGTCATGGGATTGTCCAAAAAATGTGGCAAGGAAAAGAGGAGCACAAGTAGTGCAAGCTAAAACTAAAACTCCAAAGGAATTAAAGGTGGCTGAGAATTACCCTAAAAAAGGTGATGCTTTGTTAGTAAGGAAAGCAGTTGTCGGAATTAATGAACCAGTCCAAAGGAAAATCATGTTCAGGTCAATTTGCAAGACTAAAGGTAAATGATGCAAGTTAATAATAGATAGTGGTAGTACTGATAACTTGGTGTCTACATAAATGGTGGACAAACTAAAATTGAAGAAAAGCGTACATCCATAACCGTATAGATTTGCATGGATGCAGAAAGGTCATCAAGTTATAGTGAATGAAGAATGCCAAGTATAATTTCAGATTGGAAATTATCAGGATGAGCTAAAATGTGACATTATAGAAATGGATTCTTTTCATGTTTTATTACGTAGTATTTGGCAGTAGGACAGAGATGCAGTACATGAAAGAAAGAGAAATGTCTATTCCTTTGAAATGAGTGGTAAAAGGAATAATATTCATCCATTCAAAGGTAAGAAAGAGGAAGTCAGAAATTAATTATTGATGACTAACAAGAAGTTCGTGGAAGATTCAAAGGCTGAAGAAGGGGTCAAGGTAATTACACAAACAAGTTTATCAAATAATTTTGAGATTGAAATGATTGACAAAGTATGTAATGATTGGTTGAAGAAATGGACATACCAACATGAAATGTCAAGTGCAAGTATGGCATTGATGGAGGAAGAACGATATGTAGTCATGAAGGAAGATGAAAGCAATATGTTTGATGAAATTACTAAGGGTAGTGATGTAGCAGAAGCAATAAAAGAGAAGAGGGAACAAGGAATTCATGCAAAGAATTCTTGGATAACACACATTTTTATGCTAATATATTTACTGTTTGCTTTTGTAATAGGTAAATTGATCTGCTCAGATGCAGATAAAGGTGAAATTTATGACAAATTGTTTGTAGGTTAGATGAAGGAGAAATAAAAGTGTTTTGTAAAAACATAATATGTACTAGAGGAACTAGTAGAATTGTTGCTGACAGAATGATGGAAGAGATGGTTGAAGGGATTGTTCAAGATGAGAGAACTACCCAAATGAAAACTTTGGGTTTCTATTGCTATCTTACATAAAAATAACAGAGAGGTATCTCATGGAGAGGAGCCCATGAAGAAATTCAAGCCAAGGATTCTGATGGAGGAGCAAAGGCTCAAAAAGGGTGAAGTCATCTATGACTTACAAAGTCAAATGAACTCCTAAAAAGAGACCTAGGGTCTCATAAGTAAATTTCTTTATTTTGCAAAAGACTGAATAAAACTGGATAAGGATTCTCTATCCTTTCCATGTGTAACAATTAGGATTGAATTGGTTAATCAGTTGAGTATTTATAGGAGTTAGTTAGTGAGTCATAGGATTTATAGAGTTTGAATAAGGACTGATTTCCTATGTTATAGGATCTGGAAACATAATTGTAATTGTATTTGAACACAGTTTGTATGTTGGTAATTTAGCTTGATAATCTCAAGAGTTTGGATAGATTGGGGGCATGATAGCTCAAAGCAGCTTTGGATAGCTTGTAGAAGATTAGGGCCTCAAATAATATTAGAACAACTCGTATAGATCGAATTGTTTGAAGGAATCATAGAGGATGATCAAAACAACTCATTCCAGGAAGCAGTAAACAAAGATCAAATTAGTGGCAGATGTTCTATGTAAGATTGATTTATCTGGGAATATAAATCAAGTTTGAGAGGTTAATAGAAGGGACATTAGTGATTTTATACATTTATTATGATTGATATTAACTTTGAATGAGTTATTAAGATTGAAATTCCATGATTTTAATTAACTTGGTGATTATAAATTCTATGTATTGTTAATACCTGAAAATTTGATGGAAAGGTTATCGAATTCATGTATATAGTATGAGCATTAATATACAGGTAGGTTGAATTTATTGATTAAGTTCAAACCATAGTTGAAATCCATTGAATTCGTATGATAATTTGCAAATCAATGCAATACTTTGCATAGACATTAGATAGAGAAAATATTGGTGATGTCTAAATTTCAACGAGAATGATCAACGATGGAGAATAGTCATTGTGAACAATTAATACATCAAACTAGGAATATCTTTAGTTGTTTTGATCAACAGAGGAAAATGAATATTGCAATCAAACTAGAAGTGGTATACTAGTTCAGTGTTGTGCAAATATAGCTCAGCTTTTTGCATGAAATAAACAAACCCATGGATGATTTTTAATGATTTCGTATTAAGGATTTCACATTGTTCTTTGCTAATTCGTATACATTGAAAGGTTTTAAGCCTAGGAAACAGTGTATGAAACCCATTGCCACTTATATAGATACTCATGTGAAGGCCTTATAGGAAATTAGGTCATCATCACATAGGAGTTAGAGATCCATTTCTACTCACACCCTAGGGGGAATTACACCATAAATTACTAGTCATTAGAGGAAATTTCAACTCAAAATGGGCCTTTTAACTTTTATTCAAATTCCATGTCATCATGTGTTAGCCAATGAAATTGCTTTAAATTTGAAATACCGTATAGGTCTTAAACACTTTTTTAATATAAATTTGGGGATAGGTATCATAAAAAAAACTACTTTTTTTGTTTGTATTTTTGACATCTCTCCCTGTTTTTTTACTCAAATTTTGATCGGGAGAGCTCATTGGATGTGGAATTTAATTCCTCATCCAACGAGTACCCACTCGGCATACTTTTGACGGACCCCTCTACCCCAAAAACAAGAAATACCTGAAAAAATGAAATGATGACATCATCATTCCATTTTTTCAGGTATTTCTTGTTTTTGGGGTAGCGGGGTCTATCAAAAGTATGCCAAGTGGGTACTCATTGGATGCGGAATTAAATTCCACATCCAACGAGCTCTCCCGATCGAAATTTGAGTAAAAACACGGGGATATATGTCAAAAATACAAACAAAAAAAGTAGTTTTTTCTTTTCTTCCTCCAAAATTAATAAATATTATTTTATTATTTTAACTATTATTTTATTAGTTCATTTTAGGAGGCTCATTTTGAGTTGAAATTTCCTCTAATGAATGTTACCATTTTTCCAATGTTTCCAAATTGAGTTGTGGATTTATATAACCTATCATAAATTTATCATAGAATCCATTGAGTTTTCCTAATACTCCCCATATCATTCCCTACCAAATTCGAGACCCGCTTGTGCCATACGAGTCCCCTAGAGTCAAGACTAGTCAAGACAATTTTTCCCCAAATTCTACCTTTGTTGGGATTTTTTAAATTGGGACATTACAAAAAAGGAGTAAAATTGGGTTAAAAAATCTACGTAAAACTAGTATCAAAATTAGACACAATATTGGATGCAAAACTAGGTGTCAAACTAAGTGCAAACAAGGATGCAACAAAAGACGGAAAAAAAAAAGATGCAAAATTGGGCGTAAAAAAGGATGCAAAAAATTGGGTGCAAAATTGGATGCAAAAATGGATGTTATAAAGGATGAAAAATATGATGCTTTACAAAATTGTACAATATCTCTAGGCTTAGAACTGTATTGTTCACCAGAAGTGGAAAAATATTACACTAAAATCAAGCGCTAAATCAGACATAAATTCTAGTTTTTGTTGTAGTGTTTGGGAAAGTCATTCATTTATTCTTAAATAATGGCTTGAATCCACTTCTTATTTGGTCTAACCTTCCCTTTTCATTTCCTTTTCATGCTGTATGAACCTTTGATTCTTCTTTTATCTGCACATAACAATGCATGACCATCTTATTGGTTTCATCAAGATTTGGTGAATTAACAAAATCAATCCTATCTATGAAGTCTTGAGGTAGAGTTCCAAGGAAGTATTGGATTTTTACTCTTTCATATTTGATGTAATCCACATACCTCAACAATTCCAACAACTTGTGGACATGTTCTTCCATAAACTTCTCTCCCAACTTTAGTTCCTTGAACTCCTTCCTCTTGTTATCATAATACCTAGACGAAAGATATTTTTCCTAGAAATACTTCCTAAATCTCTCCCAGCTAATTCATATTTCCTTGATTCATTTTGTTTGTATTATATGCTTCCATCAAATTGAAACTCTACCATTTAAGATGTAGATAGCAATTCTAGCCTTTTCATTGCTTGAGTAATCATGTATTCTAAAATAATTTTTCATTCCAAGAAGCCATGCCTCTGCTTCTCAACCTATCTTACTCTCTCCATAAAATACGGGAAGCCTTCCCTTCCTAAATTCTCCTTTTGGATTCCATTTGAACTTTGTTCTTCCTTTAAATCAGTTAGAAGTATGCTTTCGACTACTTCGAGAACCTATTGAGTCACATGACCTTCTAGAAGAGGATCTTGAGGATCTTTTTGTACACTTTTTATTCATATAACTTTTTCTTGGCCTTGGTGTCGTCTTACTGGAGTGAAATCTAGATTATCTCTATGCATTTATTCCTTCTTGGGCTACATTCATTGGGTTCGACCCAAGGTTTATCCTCTAGTGCATATCAGTGAGTATTTGGAAAATAACAACATTGATTTGGTTATGCTCTTTGGTTAGTAGAAGTAAGTATGCATGATAAAGGTAAGAATGAATGGTAAGCTACCATTAATGGGGGCCTAAATATTTGGAAAGATCAAGCATCAAGGATCTTCACCAAGTGGCACACTTCAAGAGGTAGTCTCATCTCTTCCTCCCTTCTCAAACTCATAAAAATTGATTGAATTATTAGGAAAACATAGATAATTACATTAATTTATGTCAAATGACCTTCACCAAATCATATTAATGGGATATATATCCCTATAATTCACTTGTAGAAACTGTACCTAATAGATCCCTTAGGGAAAAGAATGTAGTGCTTCTTACCATGGGAACCCCTAGTTTCTAAAATTGTCAAACAAGACCATCTTTGAGCCATGGACCAAGAGGACAGAGGAAATACTAGTGTTATTAATACATCATGAATCCAATAGAGTCAATAATTTTTCGATCCAATCGATGGTCATTATATTATGGCGAGTTGAAACTAGCCATGTTGAGGCTTTCGTGGACACATTATGAATTCCATCTGGGGAACCAAATGGATTTTTGTGAGATCCTAAAAGTGTGTTTGGATAGTTTATACATGGGAACACTATCCATGAGTTAATGGATTAGGTATTTCCCAAGTTGACCTCTTAGTGAAAAAATTGCATTGCCTGTTACTGATGGAAGCCCTAGTTTCTAAAATTATCAAACAAGACTAGCTGCAAGCCATGGAATGAAAGAAGAGAGGAACCCCTAGAATTATAATGACATAATGAATACAACTATATCAATTCTTTGTCTATTTTATACATGTTCTAATTTTATGGTGAGTTGAAACTTTCCTCTTAGAGCGTTTCAAGAGCACATGGTGAATTCTGGTTGAGGGAATAGAATCCCAACTGAGAAGAAGAATGGAATTTAATGATATTTTGCAAGTCTATTTGCATAGGTTCTACATGGGAACTCTATACAAAGGTTCATGGATGATTTATTTCCCAAGTTGAATCCTTAGGGAAAAAACAGGAGTGCCTCTTGCAGAGGGAAACCCTAGTTTATGAAATTGTCAAACAAAACTAGTTGTTGGCTATGAACCAAGACAAGAAAGGAGCCCATAGAATTATGAAAAATACACAAATAAAAATTATTTAATGGTTCATTGATATGATCCATGGTCATCATTTTATGTGCAGTTGAAACTTGCCTCCTGCAAGCTTTTAGGGACATTGTGAATCCCTGCCAAAGGTGTATAATCCCAATTAGGAAGCAGAACTAATATCCATGGGATCCTACAAGTGTGTTTTGGAAGGTTTTAAATTATAAATCTAGCCATAATTTCACAACTAAGGTATTTCCCAATTTTACCCCTTAATGTGAAAATTGCAATACCTCTTACTAAGGCGAACCCTAAAGTTATGAAATTGTCAAACAAGACTAGTTGCACGCCATGGATCGAGAGGAGAGATGTTGATGATGAGGATTATAATTCCAATTCGACTAACAATTACGATGAGATTTATTATTGTAATGATGAATATGATTAAGGAATATAATAACCCATCAACACTTATGGAGTGAAGAAAACATAACAGGTTTCTAGGGATAGATTAGGTTTATAGTGCTACGTTAGGTTTCTATAATTATACATTTATAGAGTAGGTTTATATGTTTCTAAATTATGTTTCTAGGGATATATTAGTGTTTATAGGTGTATATTACATTCCTAGAATTTCCAGGGTTAGATTAGGTTTATAGGGTTACATAGGGTTTCTACGTTTGTATATTTGGTTTCTAGCTTCATAACTTAGGTTTCTAGGACTATATATTTTTGAGTTAAGTAGTTTCATTTGCTTGAGAAAGGTAAGGATAGGTAAATTATTTAAGTGTATACTAGGGTATATTAAGGTAGTTTATTTTAGGAAATTTTAGGATATTACGTTAAGGTAATAACTAAGGTTCGGGTAGTTTAGGCTAGATTAGGATTGTCTAGTGGGATAGGAAAGTCTAGGTTTAATTTATTTAGAATAGGTCAAAATTAAGATGGTGTTCAAGCATGATAATGATGATATATGAGGATCTTATGGTGTACTTCGATGGGATAAAAAAAAGACAATGAATCCATGACGAAGCTTATAAAATTTATCAAGTTGTTAATGAATATGGAAAGTTGAATCAACATAGAAACAAATTAATACAAACATAACAAAAATTGGACATGTATTTATATTAAATAAATTTCACAGTATAAATTATTATACAAACTATCATCTTGCTTCCAACACACATAATGGAAGCTCATTCCAAACATGAAATAGTTGCATCTCCTATACAAAATGCCATAAGTCGCAAAAAATACCACCCATGGCCAATGTCCACTCAGTGACTCTAAGAAAATATTAGTATTAAGAACATATGCATAATTTTTTTTTTGGCATATTCATAAACCTTGAATCTAAATGCCGCACATTCCATTATTAAAAAATATATACCTTGTGAAAAACATTTTATACAAGACACATCAATGTGCATAATCAGTTTTTGATATACCTCATTGTGTTGGCATACCTTTTATTATACAACCAATCCCTTTGGATCGTCTCTAGTTTTGATAGTCTCCATTAGGATGGCATGTTTTGCATATGGTAGGAAGTATCGTACATTCGAGGAATGTGTCCTAAGAATCATTTGTAAATGGATGTTTGTACCAACAATTAGGTTGGTAAAGTGATACACACTTGCACTTGGTCTGTAATATGTGAAAACATATCCACCCTTATTTCTTGAATTCTTGTCCTCTATCAAGTGTTTACCTTTAACAAATATGAACCTATTTCATGGAAGTGTATTTGTTCATGATCATTTGTGGGCATATTGAGCATTTTATGTCCCTCTATACAACATTCCAACCAATAGTGTAGCCCCACCCCATTCACTACCTTTAGGGGATTTAGCCATTGCATATAGGTTCCTTGCAAAAGTTGAGAGTAGGTATGCAATTAACATTTGAGATTCATTGAAATATTATTAATGTCCAACTAAATACCATGTAAATACATCAAGTAACTTGAAAATCATACAAAGTTGTACATGATCTAAGACATGATAAAAATTTGGAGAAATAGATGATTGGTATACGTAAAACATAGCTAACTCAATAATTACATGATCAAGTGGAAGTGATATGAGATCCCATGCATCAACCCAATCCATAGACTCACAACCATCCCAGTCACCATTGCTACATGGGGATAGGGGACAGGAAAGTTTTTTTGTCCATATTTCAAATACAAGGTTGTCAGATCTTTGAATCAAATGAAATCCATGAGTCCCAATCACACTTCCATTTCCATGCATGTAAATTTTCTACATTAACCACCTCCAAAAAAAATGATACCACATGTCTTGTTCTTGTGGATTGTGCTCTCCTAGCTGATTCCTCGCCCAATACTGACATGCACCACTCGACTTTAGATTGATCATCTTGAATAGTAGGTTTACTAGATAATTTCAATTCCTCTCTACATAGGGTTGTTTTGACGCATGTTCCAAATCTATCATGCTCTCCTTTACCATGCCTAGTCTCAAAACAACTTTACATTTATTGTACCCTGTAATTGTTTTGCAATGAATGAAACCATTGAAATGTACATGTATTTTTTAATTGAATAGCACATCAATTTGACCAAATTTGTTGTACATCCATTTGTATGTTCCTCCGCTCCAGGTTCTCATAGAATATATGGAATAACTTTGTGCATAATGGAAGTCATGGAACCTATCATCACTTATGTAGAAGTGATATTCCCTCATAATTTCTTATTTCTCTTTGTTGTTATTTGATCCATGTTTTATGTGATATGGACCATAAAATAAACCTTCTTGCAATGATAAAAATTACTTTGATTATCGTTTTGAGGTTGCAGAGTGCAGTTCACTGCAAAATCAACCGCCAAATGTGTAGTACCATTAGGAAATGTATCTCAACAAAGTCTAAACTGCTCATCCTGCCATATAGCTAGGTGGGAATTCTTAACATATTGTTTTTTATTTTCAATGAATTATTTGATGAAGTGATTGACCTGTACCCATAGGCACAAAATGATCTCATCATAAGTTATTCTTATACATAAGGATTAAAATTAAAATTCAGATTTAGAGACTGACTTGAAATGTCACTAATTGTAGATTTTTTATTTCTTTCATAAGGCCTATTTCATAGATAATGTATTTGAATATTTTCATGTCTGTGTCCATATTCCCAAATTCATTATATCTACTTTCATGAATGCACTTGCATAATAATTCCTTGCCACCATAGTTGGAGAATGTCCCATATATCCAAGCTTTTTCATAGTAAGCTTTTCCCTCTGGCTTATCACATGTGATGTTATGGATGAGTTCCATCTATGAAGATTGTTCTATAGACACGTTTCAATCCTGCACATGGTTATCATGCAACACACGATAAATGTTCCAAAGCATATCATAATAATATTCAAATTCTACATGATACCTATAGAATTTTTTTTTACAAAGTGTATGTATTCTAACATACCAAGGCATGCATTTCTCAAAATATATTTGTACCAAGTTCAATTCCCTATGCTCATTCTTGAATTTGTCATGTACTTTTGTTTTTGTTATGTCAAGAAGTTTTTTAATGTGTAGTTCATGATCCTTTGAACTACTTCTAAATTTTAGTACATCCTTCTATTTTAAATAATGTATGGTGTTATCATGCCAAAAAATCTACACTAATCCCTTTACTACATCAATTAGTTTCATGTTGTAGCGTGGAAACCTAACAATGAAGGTCCAAAAATCCATTTATCTCGTTCCAAGTTTTTCTTTTATAATAGAATACCTACGTAATGTTTTTTACATTCAAATTAACAAGTCTCTATGTAGGATTAAGAAAATGTAGGGCCCTAGTGTGCTTGTTTATGATTACTTGTGACCACACTCGACAAGCAACATTGCGATCTAGAGCAACCGAAACTGGTTTTCCGTTAGTCAAATCTGACTATCATTGTATAATGAAATATGAATAGTAAATAATATATTGGATGATGGGTAAAATGTACAATAAGCTCGCATTTTATAGGCTTGAGCGTGAAGGGTTACACCCTTTCATATAATTAACTAATCTATTTTAATAATTTATTTTATATTCATTACATTGCCACTCCCTTTAAGGAAGCTTTGTCCTCAAAGCTTCTGTATTTTTCGAGTGTCGTTCTTCATTCTAACTCGGTGTCGGTATTAGAATCAGATGAGGTCTCTTGTGTAGAGACTTGCACTTCCTTTCCATTGATGATTTTGCATTGTATTGTCTCATTGTTCCTACATTTGTGACCAGGGGTCCAATCATCACTGCATCAACGACATATGTTTTTCTTCTTTTTCTTTTTATTATCAGAGTAACCGTTAGATGACTTCGATCTATTTTCCATTTCGTAGGTGTATTATTGAGGTTTGTGGCATTGATGGTTGGGAGACCAAGTATCTGCACAGTACCTACATTGTGTCTCTTTTTCTTGTCGATAATGGCTATAGCCTTTTGTTTTTATTCCTTCCAATTTGCGTTCTGTGGATTTTGCTTTACGTCTTGCTACTTCTACAATAGGTATGCCATGTAACTTTAACTCTTTTTGGAGGTGTGTTTTAAGACCTCCTAAATAGGTTTTGAGTCTTTGCTTGTCTGACAACCCAAATACTCGTGTTGATAAGGATTCCCATTGATGAGTGAATTCCTCAACGTTTTCGACTTGCTGTAGTCTGGTAAGTTTACTGAAAAATTCATCTTCTTTGATTCCTTGAAACCTATTAAAAAAATCATTTTTGAACAAGTTCCAGATGTAGGTAAAATTATCTCTCTTCCACCATAAGTACCAATTATAGGTGTACCCTTCCATATGCATTGAGGCATATTTCACCTTCTCCTCGTTAGATTGAATGTTGTAAATGTCGAAGTATTCTTCTTCTTTGTTTAGCCAAGCAATGCATTGGTCTTCACTCCCATTGTATTTCTACAACTCTATTTTTGCCTTAGGTGGGTGCACTTTGTAAGGGCGATGTTGATTTCCTTTTGCCTTATGGTTTGATGGTGGCTCAGAACTGCTGGACGAAGAAATTGACATATCTGAATTGCTTCATTGTTGGCGGTGATTTTTATTTTTTCTTTTCTCTACTATCTTACTTATAGCATCTATTTTGCTATTTAATTGTGCCTCCATATCTGGCAGTACTTGTGTTTCTATCTCTTGCTTAAGCGTCGGATTGTTAATCTTTATTTCTTTTTTCAATTCTTTTTTATTATTTGCTCTGATACCAAATGGAGCAACCAAATCCGGTTGTCCGTTAGTCAAATCCAACTATCATTGTATAATGAAATATGAATAGTAAATAATATATTGGATGATGGGTAAAATGTACAATAAGTTCACCTTTTATAGGCTTGAGCATGAAGGGTTACACCCTTTCATATAATTAACTAATCTATTTTAATAATTTATTTTATATTCATTACACGATCCTTTAAATGATTTTTGTTACAATTGTGTTAAAGGAATCTACTAATATTTTAACAATATGAGAACTTCTTTCAGAAATATTTATCATCTTTATCCTCAACCCTTTCCTAATGACATTCATACACCTAGATTTTAACAATGATAAAAATAATCTACATTTATCTCCATTTTTTAGAATCAAAATATTTCACAAGTATCTATCAAGTTTGATATGAAATATTGCATTTAGATAGATCACCTTCAAGAAAACCAATTAGACTTTCATGAATCTATATGTGTTTCATAGTTCTTCGGCATGAAATTGCTAGTGGAAATAGGAAGGTTGGAACTATACCATGTAACACATCATCTGGTTGGTCTAGTGCTTCAACAAGAGATTCATTTCATTTTCTCTATTGTTGGAAGATGGATGGTGGAAATTGGACATCCTCTTGGATGCTCTCAATAATATTATCTTCTTAGAGCATATGTTTGGTATGCAATGCCTCTGTAACTTCACATGGCCTTGATGTGGGGATAGAAGCTTCCCATAATGATCACCTACTTTTTACTCCTTGATGAAAAATCCCATGGGTTCCTTAATCCTCACATGTTGTGGAAATTTAGGGCCCCTATATTGAATTATTTTGTTTTCCCTGTCATGTATTGGCCGAGAGAACCATGCCATCATCTATAATTGGAGTCATATAAGTGTCCATAAAATTCCTTCACTTGATCAATTATAATATTTGTTACAGCTAATTTTACCACACATGGTAGATCACACATTTATGGCCTTCCCTATCCCTCTACAGAATCTTTGGACCCCATGGACTATTTTTGTACCTTTGATGTTTCCAAGATAATCCCTAAAAACACATGTTATTTGCTATACATGACTTATAAACCTTTTCTCATGTATATACGCAGATATAACCCTTAAATCCGCGTACATCGGGATGTGTACAAAAGGACAAAGATTTTTTGAGTTTTCCTTGATGTGGATCCAAGTCACTTTTCTTTTGGCCTTCCATATGCCTTGAGATCACTCGGATTTAACCTTCCACTACCCCATTGAAGAACTATATAAGGAACCCTTTGGATACATTGAAAGGGGGAGGAATTGAAGAGCAAGAAAACTATAGTCCATTGTTGACATAGCTTGCTTATACTTGAGTCTGCATCCCTTTGTCCCTTCGAGCACTTGGTGTTCTTCCCAAGCTTGCCTTTGTTTGTGAGCTTGCTATCGAGAGATGGAGGATTGAGGCGGTGGAGACCCAGGTGGAGGACTCAGTTTCTTTGGTTCGCAAACGTGCCGATAGAGGTTGTCATTCTTGTAATCTCTGATTTATATTAATAGAAATATCTTTTTCTGTCCAATGATGTGCATTTAAATGAATATTGAATCCATGGATTCTTCTGATTGGTTATACATTATTGATTATATATGCTAGAGTAGGTATAACACCATTATATAGCATGCTTGTCTTGTTTGCTGATTGTTGAGAGAGAAAATTGTTAACTCAAGCGGGATTGGAAAAGCTCAACGGGGATGTGATGGGGATCTACATCGACCATCCAGAGTTAGGTATGTTTCGAGATCCTTTAGTGTTACATGTTTTATTTCTCTTGCATATCAGGAAGGGATTGATTTCTATGGTTACTCTGTCTGTTGTGGTACACCCCAAGCCATAGGATATTTTCTCTGTAACAGAATTGGCAACCATACTAGGGAGTTCCTAGTCATTTCCTTTGGGGGTTTTATCGGCATTCAATGTTCTTCAATTACTTTGATTTATATATTTCTGAGTCGGGTCTGGGGGCCTGTTTTCCCAGTAGTGTCTTATAGGAGTAAATTTTGTCTCAACTTGTCTATTTTCCTTCTTTTTTATCTCTTTTTCTTCATGTATGTAGATTTTTCCTTCGTTGTCACGTGTACATGCGGGTTTTCCTGGAATAGCCACGTATATTCGTGGATTTTCTGTAAATAGTCGCGTATGCCATGATTTTTGTCTTTTTGGGGAAGCCTTAAGTGTTTCTCAGTGAGTTTGGATGATTGCTGAGTCTTCTTGGATGCTTCTAGAATCTGTATACACCCCTGTTTCTGTCCAGAGATGTTTTTTAGTTTAAATTTTTGAAAATGTTCTTGTCATTTCATTTTCTATTTTTTGTTTTGGGATTAGTGCATTAGGTCTCTTTTACCTTGGTGCTTTGCTTGGGTGTTGTCTGGTAGTGCTTGCAGAGTCTAGGGGTTGTAGAGTCATACTTTTGCTTTTTATCTCATTTAATTCAAAAAATACAAAATCATTTGCTTTTTGCATCATTATGCATTATTTGCATTTTGCATTTGCATGGTACTTGCATTAGGTTTTCTTGGAGAATATTAGTCAGATATTCATATAGGAATGATTGCATATTAATTTGAAGGAAAATTTTTCACTTCATAGCATACCCTATTTTTCATTTGACATAGTGCATTTGCATTGATTGTTAGGTGTGCATTTTACTTCTTGTTGCATCATAACATCATTAGTTGCACAACCATTTACCCTTTGAGTAATAAGCCAATTAAAATCAACGCATAATAAAATGAATTACACTCTTTTATTTTATACGGTGCACCAACAAGATTAGGTTTTAGGGTCTTGGAATAGTTCATTGTGAGTAAATTCTCCAAGGCCACTAAACGAAACATTTATGTGTCTGTCTAGGTGAGAGTGTGAAAATACTTTATATAATTAGTGCATTAGAGGAAATTTCAACTCAAAATGGGCCTTTTAACTTTTATTCAAATTCCATGTCATCATGTGTTAGCCAATGAAATTGCTTTAAATTTGAAATACCATATAGGTCTTAAACACTTTTTAATATAAATTTGGGGATAGGTATCATAAAAAAAAACTACTTTTTTTGTTTGTATTTTTGACATATCTCCCCGTGTTTTTACTCAAATTTCGATTGGGAGAGCTCGTTGGATGCAGAATTAAATTCCGCATCGAACGAGTACTAACTCGGCATACTTTTGACGGACCCCGCTACCCCAAAAACAAGAAATACCTGAAAAAATGGAATGATGACATCATCATTTCATTTTTCAGGTATTTCTTGTTTTTGGGGTAGCGGGTCTGTCAAAAGTATGCCGAGTGGGTACTCGTTGGATGCGGAATTTAATTCCGCATCCAACGAGCTCTCCCAATCAAAATTTGAGTAAAAACACGGGGAAATATGTCAAAAATAAAAACAAAAAAGTAGTTTTTTCTTTTCTTCCTCCAAAATTAATAAATATTATTTTATTATTTTAACTATTATTTTATGAGTTCATTTTAGGAGGCCCATTTTGAGCTGAAATTTCCTCTCATGTTTCTTAGGATCCTCCTCTTACAAGGGAGTTAAGCATGAGGAAGTGTGAGCAGTTATGATTGGGATGACCCCTGGTTGTAACTGAGTAGCACCAGAGATATTTCCAGGATTATATTCGTATCTGGGAGCTCTTTAGAGAGTTTTAGGATTTTCTACCCTACCCATACGGTCAATCCCGCCTGTGACTGTTCGCCTAATAATTGATTATATTGAGGTGACCTTATCTGCCTTACCTAGGTTATCGAGGGGGTACTTCGTAGAGGCTATTTTGTAGATGTCCTGGCCAAGTAGGGGTCGAACAACACAGTCATTATATGCATTGAAGCTGAGGGCCACTATAATTGGTTACGAACCTCCGCTTTTTGTGTATGTGAGTCTCAAGCCTTTCCTAGGCGAGACATACCTGCTTCATTTGAGAGCTCACATATCCTACCCTTGTTTGCTTGTGATTTAGCTTTACATTTTGTAGGTGTATGCTCTGTGCACACTAATTTGCCTAGGGTTTGCATAATTAGATTGACTCTTTTCATTTTTTGATTCATTGTGGATTCGGGCGTGACACTTCATTGTTCTTGTCGTTTAGCAGGACTTTTTCCTTCCATGTCTCCTCCTCCTTTGGGAGAGAGAAACAAATAGTCCGAGTGGACTACTTCTCACTTTGATTCACACACTATGGGATATCATGAGGATGAGATTCCAGAGATGTCCTCTCCACCTCATGATGTTGGGGAGGAATATCCTATTCCTGTATATTACCCTTCACTGGAAATACCTTCGCATTATGGTTATGATCCCTCATTCACAGGTCACCAGTATTGGTTACCAAGCAACGAGACTCATTATGAACCCACAAGCAATAGTCATGTTCGTTATGGCATGTCTGATATCCCTGCACTTGATCCAACACATCATGTTGAGTCTGAATTTGAACCTAGAACTACGCCTGGGGGCACTCCTATTCCTTTCCATGCGAAGAGATTTGGGAGAACTAGTCACATTGCGCCTTCCATCCCAGTGGTGGAAGCAACCTCACATGTCCGTCCGAGACCTAGTGTTAGTAATCATATGTAGATACCAGAATCAAAATGAGTGACCATTGGGAACACCACTTACATTCTTTCACATGTCCCTTCATCCTCGAACCCTACTCCTTCAAATGCATTTCTCACAACCCTTCCTCCCCCTCATTCATGTGGTCCTTCGGGCCGAAATATCGCTACTAGCCATGTTCGTACTGCGACTGCTCGCATGATATTATCTCAGAGTCAAGTACCTCCTGTTGTGTTGGGAGGTCATATCCCTATTTCTATATCGTCTTATGGTCCATCTCAAGGAGTTCCCCATATCCCTAACTATGGACATTCTCATGGGACATCCCATGGGACACCTTATCGAGCTTCCCATGGACAGTCTTATGGACCGCAGTATGGACATAACTATCAACCCTATGTTGGAGACATTTACCACCATACACACTCATTTTGGTCAAATTGGCCTAGTTAAACCATTATCCTAAGTATTATTGACATGAATTGACATCAGTGGAGCATTAAATGACATCATCCAGTCACACCCACACCTACCATCAATCAAGAAGGCTAACTTAGCATTCTCCTACATTTGGGGAGACTAACTGGAGCACTCCGGGGGTGATTTGAGTGATATTAATGAACCTAATTGCTAATTGATGGTTACAATCAGTTAACAGGGCAGTGAAGGTGCCTCCTTTCATTTAATTGATTATTTAATGATTAATTAATGAGCTAGAGTCAACAGGGGTGCCTCCACCAACTTTTGGTGTTCAGTTCAACTTCATTTAACCTCATCAGGGTTCAAAGGAGTCATTGAAGCACTAGCACTTGATGGTTTTCTTGCTATGACATGTGTCTGATCTCTTTCAGTTGAGACTCAATTATTTATTGCACTCTGACTTCAGTTAGGGCTCAGTTGAGTCAATCAAGGTTTTGATCAGTGGTTAACTGGAGTGTTGACTATGGCTTACATTCAGTTAAGCTAGACTCACTCATTCAATTCAAATGACCTCCTTGAGGATTTGAATTACTCGTTCATTCATGCTTATAGCATGACATTATATTGTATTATCATTCTTTCATCTGATTATACAGAGTGGCTACTCATTTTGTAGAATGAGTACACCATTTCATGAGTTATTTGTTGATTAATCTTTAATGAGACTGATGTTTAGTCCCTAGATCAATGTGTAAGATTAATATGGTATCATAGCTCACAGCGGGATGAAGCTCAATCTCTCAAAAACAATCTTTTTGACACATTTCTGCATGAAAATTGAGCAATATCTCAAAAATCCAACACTGCACCAGAAGCCAAGGCTTACTACTTAATACCCCAAGTAAAGAACTTGTTGATCAATATTGCTTGATTGACTGTGTTTAGTGTTATGAAAGCATAAAATGTGCAAGTTGTTTGACCTTACAGTGCCCCTTTTGTTGTGATTTGCAGGTTTTAACAGGTACAACTTCGAATGGACTCATCAATCTCTATTTTCACCCCATTCACAAGCTATTCAGAATGGAAGTTGAAGATGATTGCATCTCTGAAGAGGCGAGGTCTCTATGAGGTGTATATTGGACTTGGAAAAGAGTCTTATGAGAATGATAATGACTGAATAAATGACAATGATAGAGATTTTGGAGTAATATGTCTGGCCCTTTCTCCTAGCTTGCGCTACCTTATTGGTTCTGTTGAATACCCAAAGGATCTCTAGACAAAATTGGACAGAACCTTTGGCAAGCATAATGAGGATCATAGTAGCACATTGGAGATCACATCCAGCACCACAAGAGTTATTTATTCAAAATTCTCAGCCTCTACTCTCTCTGATGAAGTTGTTCAAGATGAAGATGAAGCAGAATCTTCTACACATTCAATTCGAATTGAAGAAAATCTCCATGTAGTGACTCCTTCTCCTGATGCTCCAGAAGTTCATGAGATCTATGATATCTCATATCCTCATAGTGCTGAAATAGAAGAAGACATTTGAATCTCTAATAATGAAGAAAAATACTGCTGCACTTCCATGCAAACATTCACCGGTGATTTTCCTTTGAATTTTGTGCAAAATTTACCAGTAATTGCTTCAGAAAGTGAAGAGAAATTTGATTTTTCTCCCTCTAATGTTGCTACTGGTGTGAAAATATGTAAAAAATTAGATATTTTGGAAGAAATATTAGATTATAAGCGTGACACATTCACTTCCCATGATCTAGATCTTCTAGCAAAATCCTGCAGGATTGCATGCACAAAAATTCAGCATTTTGAAGAAAAAGACAACTGTGCATCCACCGTCTCGGTTGACCATAATTTTGGATCTTAAATGAACCTTATTGGATCTGATATGATCTTATTTGGATCTGATCTGAAATTTCTTGGTTCAAATTTCAGGTTCATAAACCTTCAGTATTGCTTGTAGTTGTTCTCATCAACGGTGTGAAGAAACAAGTACCACAAGTCTCCTTCGAAATTGCTGCTGGGGATTTGATTTCATTTCATAGTTTTGGATCTGTTGTGAACTTATTTATATATAATTTACTTTCTGATCTGATATTATTTGGTTCATATTTTAAAATCCAATAGATTTCATTCATGCTTGTAGCTGCTCTCACCAATTCCGGTGTGAAAAATCAAGTACCGCACTTTCTCTTCAAAACTGTTGATAGGGATTTGGTGTTAGTTTCCTCTTATGAGGTTGCTGATATTTTATTATGTGATTCATTAGCTATTTCAGAAGCTATATCAGATTATGGAGCTCAAGCATTCACTCTCCACAGTCCCAGGGCTTCTCTACCTTTGGTGACATGCTCATCTCCTCACAGAACTAGTAAAGAGGAAGACATTTTGCATCCGCTTGGACACTTGCTCCTAAGAATTGGGGCTGATTTTACCACTCATGGTTTTCTGTTCAAGGCTGCAACATATCCATTTCTTGAGTGTTCCACACATGGTTCAAATCCTCAAGAACCTTTGCTCTCTCTTCAAATGATTTCAGCTACTCTACATGGGTCCAGTTTTCACTGTGCAACTATTTATATTTCTGATTTAGTTGAGTGCATTGTTCTTCCTCCAAAGTGGAAGATTCATCCAGACATATTCATTTAGTTTGGATTCAGAGGTTCACATGCACAGTCTCATGATGTTGCTACATAGAAGAACAAATTCTTGATTTACTGCTTAGTTTGAGGAGGGGTATTTTTCCCATGAGGTTTTCCTCATTTCCTTGGTTATATTAAGCAGTTACTTTATTGTATAGGGTGACCTATGGCCTTATTTGCTGAGGCCCTAGAATTTTTATGCATTTTTGTTTTCTAACTCCTCCTGAGTATAGCTTAAGGGGGGGTGTTGGAGACATTTACCACCATACACACTCATTTTGGTCAAATTGGCCTAGTTAAACCACTATACTAAGTATTATTGACATTAATTGACATCAGTAGACCATTAAATGACATCATCTAGTCACACCCACGCCTACCTTCAGTCAAGGAGGCTAACTTAGCCTTCTCCTACATTCAGGGAGGCTAACTGGAGCACTCTGGGGGTGATTTGAGTGATATTAATGCACCTAATTTCTAACTGATGGTTACAATCAGTTAACAAGGTAGTGAAGGTGCCTCCTTTCATTTAATTGATTATTTAATGATTAATTAATGAACTCGAGTTAACAGAGGTGCCTCCGCCAACTTCTGATGTTCAGTTTAACTTCAGTTAACCTCATTGGGGTTCATTGGAGTCATTGAAGTGCTAACACTTGATGGCTGTCTTGCTATGACATGTGTCTGATCTCTTTCAGTTGAGACTCAGTCATTTATTGCACTCCAACTTCAGTTAGGGCTCAGTTGAGTCAATTAGGGTTTTGATCAGTCGTTAACTGGAGTTTTGACTATGTCTTACATTCAGTTAAGCTAGACTCACTCATTCAATTCGAATGACCTCCTTGAGGATTTGAGTTGCTCATTCATTCATGCTTGTAGCATGACATTGTATTGTATTATCATTCGTTCATTTGATTATACAGAGCGACTACTCATTCTGTAGACCAGTTACACCATTTCATGACTAATTTGTTGATTAATCTTTGATGAGACTGATATTTAGTCCCTAGATCAATGTGGAAGATTAATACCCTATGGGTATAGGTATCAATAACCTGCTTACTCTTTCAATTATTTATTTTTAGCATCACATAATCAAGGTATCCCACAACACAATGCTTCCATGAAGCCCTATATGGGTCAAATGGGAGGAGGTTATTATGGCCAAGTCCATGGTATTTATAGCAATCAGCCTTACATGAACCAGAACTATCAGGGAGCGTGGCATAGACTGGCTCAACCTAGGCTCCCTTTCCTCGCAACATTGAACTTACCTAACTTATTGAGACTTATGAATGAGCTCGTATCTCATGACCCATCATGGCTGGCTGTCCCTAACAAGCTTCCTTCGAGCATTCCCAAATTCGAGGGCAAAGCTGGAGAAGATCCTAGTGAGCATGTCACTACTTTTCACCTTTGGTGCTCTTCCAATTCCTTACATGAGGATTCAATCCCTTTGAGGATATTTCCACGCACCCTCACCGGGCCTGCAACAAAATGGTATATAGAGTTACCAAGGGGGGCATACATTTTATTTGATGACCTTGCCATGACTTTCCTTAGTCACTTTCAGCTACCTATACGTTACGACATTGGTACCGAGATCTTGTCGACATTTCGACAAGACAAATCCACACATATCTTAGATCATATTCAAGAGTGGCATAGACGAAAGCAGTTGATTAAATCCTTTATACCACCGGAATTTCTCCTTGAGTGGTTCCTCAAGTCGTTGTTACCTTACATTGTGAAGGATGTTTCTACATATGGAGTCTAAAATGAGGAACAATCAATATTTAGGGCACAAGAGTTGGATTTGATCTACGTTCAATCCAAACTTTTGTATGAGATTATACCTAATGCTCTGTGATCTAGTTTTGATCCCAAGATCAAGCCTGAGCCACACGTCGATGGCATTGTGGGCTATACAAGTACCAAACCTGTGGATTTGGTTATGAAACAAGTGAGCCAATTGTCAATTAATCAATCCGCATCAAGACAAGCCATGACTTCATCTCAACCTACCCAAACAGAGAGTGTCATTTCTATGCAACCGTCGGACCAGAAGGGTGACCAGCAGCCTAGAAGGAATAAGAAAAAAGGGAAAAATAATCGTAAGGGTGGGAATAAGAACAAAAATTATAATTATAATGACAAGAACACTCGTAATGCTGGGGGGACAAGCAGACTAAACATAAGGTAAATTTTCCTTGCAAGTTATGTAAGGAGGACCACCTCACTCACTTGTTCCCTCATATGGAAGATGCCTCGAGGTTCATAGCACAGGTCCCAACCATGCTAACTAATCCTTTGCGCAACAATCAAAATATGAACTCGAGGACCATTGATCCTCATTATGCATCGGATGGAGATCAAAATCTGCCAGAGGCCAATACTGGTCATGGTTGCGTGAACATGGTGTGCGCTACTAAGGTTGTGACTCATGCGAAGGATTATGGTTCATCACAACTGGACCTTGGAAAGGAACCTGCTCCACCCGAGAGCCCTTTACATATAAAAAAACATACAGATAAACCTGAAGTTGCACCTTGCATTCCTAAGGGATTCCTAAAGTTAGGGCACAATCCTAATGCTCAAGCTTCCCAGAACTATTCTGTTGTTGAGGATTTGGGCCAAACTCCTTATGTGATGTCCACGCTTGAAGTACTTCAGACTTGTCCTCCGTAGAGGAGAGCCTTGCTTTCTACTCTTGGGGTTGATGATGACAACTCTTCTTTCGTTATCAAATTTGAAACCATGGGAATACAACCTCGCTTTCCTTACTACGTGTCTCTTTTGATTCATGTAGAATGTCTTAATATGACAATCAAACGCACTATGATTGATGAAGGTGTTGCTGCTTCCGTGATGTCTTTGTCATGTTGGAAGGGTTTTGGTTCTCTTGAGTTGTCTCAATCCACTAATATGTTGAAAAATTTTAATGGAAGATCATTTCGTCTGCACGGGATTCTTCCTTCTCTTAAGGTCTAATTGGGAGGGAAGACCGTTGTGATCGAGGTCGAGGTGGTTGATGCGCCCCTTGACTACAATCTTTTGTTGGGCAGGAATTGGGTGTATAGTATGCAAGCCGTATCCTCCTCTCTCTTTCAAGTGGTATGCTTTCCATTTAATTGGAAGATCATTACAATTGATCAGACATCATTCCGTAATATGAGTGCTAATGCATCATCGGGAACTTCTATCCCAATTATTGATCATTCTCAACTAGCAACTAGGAGTGTGGGTGTGGGTATGTATCTGTCTCTTATGGGAACCTTTAGCTGTCTTGCACCCATTCTTATGATCATATCTAGTTTTGGTGGGATTCATCCTTGTTGAATTCAGTGTCTTTTCACATTACCCATATGGAATATCCTTGGATTCTTCCTTCACTGAGTCCTTTGATTGGACCTATCGAAACGAATGTGCCATTGCCTACAACGATGGTAGCATATCAAGAAAATATTGGTCAAGTTGCAGAGCCTAGTCCTTCCTCTTCATAAATGGAGGAGGAGGACCCATATGTGCTACATGCATGGGTAGTTGAGTCTTCTCACGCACATGATTTCCTCAACGATGTTTTTCCATCAGATGAAGCCATTATTGAGTCCATGTCAGGGGTTGAGCCACCTTGGGAAGAATTACATCATCGATCACATTTTCTTCCTGAACTCAACCATATGGAGCGTGATGAATTTAAGGAGATTCTTGGCGAAAATATTGGCAGTCCTGTGGTTCCATTGAGATCTCCTGGTCAGATGGCTGATGGGAACATGGCGAATTTATCACCTACTATTTGTATCAATATTTCTCGCGATCTTCGTAAAGTTGAGAACGTCTACATTGGGGTGAGTTGTTCCCCTGATGAGATAAAGGAGTATACTGAGATATTTAAATATTTTTGTGACATATTAGCTTGGTCATATGAGGAAATGTCAGGTATTGACCCTTGCATTGTCAAACATGAGATTAAGACTTATCCATAGGTGAAGCTGGTTCGATAATGTTTGCGTGCGGTGAATTCTAGAAAAGCACCCGCCATTAAGGCTGAGATAGAGAAACTGTTAAAAGTCAGTTTTATCTATCCCATTCCCCTGGTGGAGTGGGTTTCAAATCCCATTCTAGTTGATAAGGACTAGGGATCGATCTGTATATGCACTGATTTCCATGATTTAAACCATGCTTGTCCTAAGGATAATTTTTCCACACCATATATTGATCAGATTTTGGATGTGTGCAGGAAGCGAGGTATTCTCCTTCATGGATGATTTTTTTGGATATAATCATATTCAGATCAAACCCAAGGAAAAACATAAGAGTGCATTTATTTGTCCCTGGGGTACTTTTGCATATCAGAAGATGCCTTTTGGCCTTAAAAATGCTATAGATACATTTTAGCAGGATACGACCTTAATTTTTCATGATCTCAAAATGATTATCGAAGTGTATTTGGATGACCTTGCTGCTCATTCTCATTTGAAAGTGTGTCATCCATACCATTTGAGATTAGTATTCGAAAAATGCCATCATTACCAGGTTCGTTTAAATCCTCATAAGGGCATCTTTTGCGTGACTATTGGCCGCTTGCTAGGGTTCATCGTATCCAAGGAGGGTATAAGAGTTGATCCATTAAATGTTGATGCAATACTTCAATTGTCTCCCCCGCGTAACATTAGACACCTTTAGTGTTTGCAAGTAATGGAAAATTTATTGCAAAGATTCGTAGTTAAGTTTGCCAACTTAACTAAAGGATTTATGCGTTTATTAAAGAAGAACACTCCTTTTTGCTGGGATGAGTGAGCCCAGGAGTCCTTTGATGCTCTTAAGAAACCCTTAACATCAGCCCCCATGCTTAGTCCACCTCACTATAGCCATGATTTTTTTATTTATGTGGCCGCGTCCATGGAGACGGTTGGTATAGTTTTGGTTTAGGAGGATGAGGAGCTCCACAAGCATGTCATATATTATTCGAGTCGAAACCTTATTGATGCAGAAATCCATTATTCCCATGTGGAGAAGCTTTCCTTGGCCACCGTTCATGCGGTTCAGAGATTGAGACATTACATTCTCCTTCGCCAAACCTTGGTTGTAGCTCATATCAATCCGTTTCAGTTCATCCTCACTAGAAGGATGATTGGGGGGAAATACAATAAATGGATTGTTATTTTGCAAGAGTTCGATCTTGAATCTATTTAGGTGAAATCGAAGAAATTGTTGGTCTTTGTGGAGTTCATATCTAATTTTCCAAATTTGGAGGAGGAAGAGGTTTATGAGGATATGTTTGTCAATGAGCATATTTTCCTTATCTCAAATTTGGACTCATGGTACGGGGATATCATTGTATATTTGCAAATGTTGAAGGTCCCTACTCACCTTTCATGGGATGAGCGATGATGATTACGTCATGTAACTAAGAACTACCTTATAGTGGATAACAATTGTACTGCCATGGGGTAGATTCCATTTTACGTCGTTGTTTAACCCATGATGAGGCTGAGATTGTGCTGAATGATTGCCACGGAGGGGCATGTGGTGGTAATTTATCTAGGCTTTCTACAACCCAAAAAATCTTGAGAGAAGGATATTTTTTTCCGTCGATCTTCAAAGATTGTGTTAATGCAGTCGAGAAGTGTCACCCTTGCCAGGTGTTTACATGCAATATGTGCTCGCATCCAGCCCTGTTACATCCTATTGTCATCGCCAGTCCCTTCACCAAGTGGGCTCTTGACTTTATGGAATGCAACCAAGCTTCAGCCAAGGGGCATCATCACATTATAGTGGCTGTCGATTATTTCTCAAAATGGTTAGAGGCTATGCCCATGATTAAATCCGACGGTGAGACAACCACGCATTTTGTTTTCAACCAAATTATTACTCGGTTCGGCATTTCGAAAGAGCTTGTCACTGACCATCATAGGCACTTTCAGAGTAAAATGATGGAAGAGTTAGATTCAAAGTGAAGGTATAAGTAGGAGCACTCCTCTTCTTATTACCCTCTAGTGAATGGACAGGTTGAAGCAGTGAATAAATCACTTAAGTCTATTCTCCAATGAACCATTGAATAGAGCAAGACAAATTGGCATATCATGTTATATCCTGCTTTGTGGGCCTATAGAACCACGGTTAAGACTGCCACCAGTTTCTCTCCATATGAGCTTGTGCATGGGGTGGAGTCTATCTTGCCGGTTGAATGCGAAATCCCTTCTCTGAAGCTAGCTATAGAGATTTTACTAGACACTTCCACATTGGAAGAACGTTTGGTCCACTTAGAGCAGCTTGATGAGTAGTGTTGAGATGCCTTAGTGGCTCTAGAAGTAAATAAGCATCGCGTCAAGGTCCAATATGACAAGTCTGTCGGTCCGAGGAAGTTTAGTGAAGGTGATTTTGTCCTTTTGTGGGATCAAGCTAAAGAACCCTTGGGGGCAGGGAAGTTTAACACCATGTGGCATGGTCCTTACATGGTCAAACGTGTGTTAGAGAAGGGCGCCTATGAGCTAGTGGATTATGAAGGGACATCCTTGGCAGAGCCTAGAAATGGGCTCTATCTTAAAAAATACTATGCATGATCTTCAACTAGTGATGATTGTTGTATATTATTGTACAGTTTTTGAATTGCATAGTTATGTTTTCTTGTGGTGATTGGGATTGTTGATTAGATTTTGTTTCTTATGGTAGATGTGTAACATCCCTGACCCTCTAACCAGTGAAGAGGACGCTACTATACCATTAACTATCCGGGAAACTAGCCCCATGAACATGTACATACATAAAAACTGAAATGCTTTGGAGTAAAACATGCAGAGATGCATATTATTCAACATATAGCGGAAGCAAAACATAGATTTAGGCATTCAACATATTCATCGTAATTCATAAAACATCAAATATGATTGCAAATATTGAATACAAGAATACTTATCTATTAATTCTTGCACATGATCTAGGAACTAGGAATCAAAATCATCAAACAATAATTAACAAATACTCATGAATTGGAAATAATCACGACCAGAATTGGTTTCCTCGCTATATATTTAATAAACAATAAAGGGTTACAATACCAATGCTGAGCAATGGCTTAACTCCATGAATAATTCGAATACCTAAGGAGACAATTCGAATTCAGTGAGTGAGTCTAGCTTAACTGACTCTCAACCATTCAATTTCACTCAGTTAACCACTTGACCAAAACCCTAATTGACTCACCAAACCCTAACTGAAGTCGTAGTGCAATAAATGACTGGATCTCAACTGAAGGAGATAAAACACATGTCATAACAATCCAACCATCAAGTGATAGTGCTGCATGACTCCAATGAACCCGGACGAGGTTAACTGAAGCTGAACTGACCATCAGAAGTTGGTGGAGGTGCCTTGTTGAATCCAGATCATTAAATAATAATAAATAATCATTAAATAATCATTAAATAATATATTTAATGACTGGAGGCACCTTAACTGACTGTAACTGACTGGTTGAACCACCAGTTAGCAATTAGGTGCATTAATGTCACATAGATCACTCCCGGAGTGCTCCAGTTAGCCTCCTTGATTATAGGAGAAGGCTAAGTTAGCCTTCTTGACTGTAGGTAGGCGTGGGTGTGACTAGGATGATGGAAATTAATGCTCCACTGATGTCAATTAAACTTAGGATAGTGGTTTAACTAGGCCAATTTGACCAAAAGAGTGTGTATGATGGTGAATGTCTCCAACACCCCCCCTTAAGCTATACTCAGGAAGAGTTAGAAAACATATATGCATAAAAATGATAGGGAACTGTCAAATAAGGCAATAGATCACCCCGTACAATTTTGAAACTAAAAACAATGCTCAAAACAAATTAAGTGAGGAAAAGAGGGAAAACCCAGTGGGAA